>JARHVA010005026.1:1310000-1349199 GCA_037957365.1 Torreya grandis
CATAAGTTTGATATAGTTTACATGTTTGTATGATATCATGTTAGAATGGATTTATTTATGGTATACATCATGTATTAGTTATCTTATAAGACACAAGTTCTAGTTTGTCACTTTAGATTCCTGCACCATCATTATCTACCCATACGTGAAGGGAGGGCCATTACCTTATTGAGAGATAGTGTAGGGGATCTATGGTCTGTGGTTGGTGTAGAAAATAATTTAGATGATGCTCTCCCTCCTCATAATAGTATTACACTAGAGACTACACTTAAGATTACTGATGGATACTTGAGTTTATTGAGACCCATGCTCCATGGAGATTTGTATCATTGTATAATTATTATTGCTAAAACTATACTATTTATTCATTTTTACATTTACAACAGTGATTGTAATGTTGTATCAGCCATGGTTAAAATTGTAATTTTATTTTTACAAAATAAATACAGTCTTTATTGTATGTTCAACATTGTTCATGTTTTGATATGTCATTTTTATGATGATTATTAACTAAATGGATTAGATATAGACCTTTTAAAGGTTAACTAAAAATAATAAATTTAGTTAAAGATCACTTATTTAGGTTTCTCATGGTGAAATATGTTAGATGAATATGTGTAATTAATTAAAAAAAACCCTATTCTAGTAAAACCCAAAGGGGTTATTACACATTCAATAGAAAAAAGTACATGCTTACTTTCATTGATGAATTTTTTGAGGCATACTTGGGTGTATGTTTAATGCAAAAATTAGAGGTGTTTGATCAATTTTAGGACTTCAAGGTGCTTCTATAAAAATAGTTAGATAAAGCCATCAAGATTTTGTGTACCAATAATGGTGGTGAGTATGTCACTAATTATTTTGAGTAATTATGTACATTAGAGGGGATTGAACTACAACATACAATTCCATATAGTCCTCAATAGAATGGTGTTGTAGAGTGAAATAATAGGTACTTGAAGGAAACATTTAATTGTATACTACACTCTAAGTCTCTTGCACTTTAGTATTGGGTCGAGATGATTAACTATGCATGTTATATCCAAAATCAATTTTTTCATAAAGTATTAAAGTGAGTCACTCCTTTTGATTATTGGAGTGTTTGTAAAACCATAGTGAAACACTTTTAAGTGTTTGGATATCCTACTATGGCCGACATTCCTAAGAAAAAATGTAAGGCAATGTAACCTTAGAATCAACCTTATATCTTCATTGGATATCATAAAGGTGTTAAGGGATACAAGATTTTACATCCCACCACTCATGAGTTATTTTTTGAGAGGAGTGTTTGATTTTAAGAGGGTCTTACGATTCCACACATAGAACTCCTCCCTCTTCCTTGGATGCATTGATATTATTTGATAATTTTGATAATTTAGATCTACCTAAGTAACTTCTTGATGATCCAAATTCTTATTCTAATTTTTATGATGAGATTAGTGATGAAGATTCCCCTTCCTCCTAAAATATCTTTATAGGATGAAGAATTTACTCCCAAATTTCCAAGCACTGGTCCTTTTTGGGATAGACAAACCCAACAAAATGTTTCCCAATGGGTTGGAGATCCATCAAACACTAGGCAAACCCATTCATAATTCTAAGATGCCCCAAATGCTTTCATTGCATTTGCTTCCAATCTATAGTAATTTCATAAGGCATCAGACACCTCTGAGTAACATACTACTATGGAAGAGGAGTATGTTTCTTGGTCAAGGAATAACACTTGGTATTTATTACTTCTTCTTAAGGGAAGATTTTTTTTTGATGTAGGTGGATCTAATAAACAAAATTTGTAGCAGATGGGTCCGTAGATAAGTTCAAAGCATATTTGGTAGCAAAGGGTTTTTCTTAGGTACTTGACATTGAATATACATATACATTCACCCTAATTTCCAAAATTAACTCAATTTGATACACTTTCACCATTGTCACAACATATCACTAGGATGTTCATTCGGTGGATGTGAAGAATGTATTTTTTCATGGCGACCTTAAAGAGGAAATATACATCAAGAAAACATAATGATTTATGAAAGATTCTTCCTTAGTTTTTAAAATTTTAAAATCTATCTATGGCCTCAAATACTCCTTGAGATTGGTATGCTAATATGGAATCATTTATTCTATCAGTTGGGTTTGCCATATGTCATTTTGATCCAAATGTCTAAATTTTATGGTAGGATGATTCACTATTGATTTTGGTTCTCTATGTGGATGACCTATTGATCACAATGATTTCTCTATCCACCATCATAATAGTGAAAATTATATGCAATTAGAAATGCATCATGTCTATAAATCAATCCTAGCTCAGAGAAGATATAACATACCTACACTTCTAATTGGGAATACATTTGTTAAGTGGGAGCATGACCAATATGGGGATCTACTAGATTTAATTAGGGGATCACTAGTCACAATACACCATGATAGGAAGGGTTATAAAGCCTACAGTCTAATACAATCACATAACAACCTTAAAAGAGTCATAATTTTTAATATTTCACCTATGCTAATAAACAAGAAAGTAAATCTAATCTAGTGCACACCAAAGTTTATGGCAAAAAGTGGGGGTTAGAATTAAAAAAAATACTAAACTAAACATGCATAGCAGACATATACTCATGTCAATGTATACAAAATTCTAATACATGAGAAGAGAAACACAATTGCATTATTTATCTACTCTTACAAAGGAGAAATAAAGTTAGGAATACTTACCTTGAAGATGAACCCGTTGAGCAGCAATCTCTCCCTTGGCCAAGGTGCTTCACGAGAGATTGATGTGGTATGTAAAGATAACAAAGATACATAATCTCTAGGATACACAACCTATCTATGCATCCAAAAGACTTATCCACAAGACAATATCCATATCTTCAAATAAAGTATGAAACCTTAAGATTTATTTCTCAATTTTAATGGTCAATATGTAGATGTTCATTTGCACTTATTATTCTTCGCTTCTCTTCTCTAAAAATGGTTGGAAAGAAATTACATATATAGGTAGATCTTTCCCTAAATCCTCTCAGAAATGTCAGTTGTATAGGGTCATCCATGGTTGACTAGTGTGTTTTTAGGGATATTTCACTAGGTTTGAGCTAGGTCAACTGAAAGGCTAACAAACCCAAAAAGTGAAAAATACCCTAAACTGTACAAGGTCGGCCATGGTTGACCTAGTTAAATAGATAGTCAAAAAGGGAATTAAGGCAATAAAAGGATGATGGAAAGAGGAAAATTATTAGAATGGGTAGGAATGAGAAGAATAAGATTAGAGTTAATTAGTTTAGGAGATGAGTGAGTAGATGGAAAGTGACAAAAGGGACAACAATCTTACAAATCATCGATGGTCTACCCACCCCTTTCCTGATGCACCCCTTAAGGCATGCACTTAGATAGATTGAGACTTGACAAGTTCCTACAAAATACAAAGTGTCAGTTATATACACATAATATTAAATTTTATTCATTACTAACACTTTGCATCTTGTAAGAACTTTTCAAGTCTCAATCTATTTGAGTACATGCCTTAAAGTGTACACCAAGAAATGGGTGGATAGACCATCAATTCTTCATAAGATTATCATTATTTTTTCCACTTGCCATCCAAACTCTAGCATCTTAAAACTATTAAAACCAAGCTTATTCTTCTTAGTTCTATCTATTCCCATCATTTGCTATGTTTTATCCTTCATTTCTTGCCTTAGCACCCTTTTGACTTTTCAATTATGTTAGGTTGACCAGGTTGACCTAGTATAATTTTGGGACTTTTTATTTATTTTGGTTTATTGGCCTCTTTATCGACCTAGCACAGACCTAGAGAGTTATCCCCAAAAACATGCTAGGTTGATCGGGTCAACCTAGCACAATCAACATTATCAAACGTTTTTAGGGCAAGTTACCAATATATATACAAGGTCATTTACCACCATTTGATAAGAGAAAATAATTAAGTGAAGAAGTGTGAATGAACATATTCTTATTAACCATTATACTTGGGGAATAAAGCTTTATGGCTCAATACTTTCTTTGGAGTTCTGATCTCATTTGGTGGATAAGTATTTTGGATGCTTAGATAGGTTGTGTAGCCTAAAGATGATTTATCTTAGTTGTCCTTACATACCATGATAATATCTTGTGAAGAACCTTATCCAAGGAGGAGGTTGAGGCTTGGTAGGTTCATATTAAAAGGCAAGTATTCCTAAATTTATTCCTCCTTTATAAGAGTATATAAATAAAGCATATGTATTCTTCTCTTCCATGTATTAGGATTCCATAGACATTGACATGAGTATATGTCTTCTATACATGTTTAGTTTAGTTGTTTATTTGTTTTGTTTATAACCTCCACTTTGTGCCACAAGATTTGGTGCACACTAGATTATATTTACTTTTTTTATTATTAAATTAGTGAAATATTAAATCATAAGACTCTTTTAGGGTTATTATGCAATTATGTTAGACTATAAGCTTTGGAACCCTATCTCACATGGTGTGTTGTGATAAGTGATCCTCTAATCAGGTACAGAGTATCCTCACATTGGTCATGCTCCCACTTAACAATTGTATGCCCCTAATTAGAAGTGTTAGTGTGTTCTATCCCATCCAATCTAAGATTGATTTATGGACATGATGCATTTTTTATTACATACATTCTAGTGAACTTGACGTGAATCAAACTCTTATAGAATTTATTTCACTTATTTCATTTCTATTTATTATTATTTTTATCATATCTTTACTATGCTAGATCGAACTTGTTGACTCAGTTTATTTATCTTTGTGTGTAGATTTGTAGGAATATGTAACTAGCTTGACCAGCTTAACCCAGTATAGGTTTTAAAACTTGTATAACTTTGTTTAGACAACTAGATCAACCAACTCGATCTAATATAGTTCTCACCAATTTTTAGACTTCTTGTTCAGGTAACTAGGTTGACTAAGTTGATGTAGTGCATTTTAGCACTTTTGCAGTAGGTTTTTGTATTGCTTGGTAGACCAAATTGACCTAGTTTACAAGTTTTTGGTAGTTTTCTCCAAGGTTCTTGATGAATAATCTTCTCTATTTTCATCTCTAAACCACTCAAGTGAGTCTTCATTTATCCATATATTTTTGTTTTTGTACTTTCCTTTCACAGTTTGAAGTCTTTAAAACTACCCCTACATAGTCAACTAGGTTGACCCTGTGGACCTAGTTCTATGTTCTATGTGTCCTGAAATAACTAGGTTGACCTAACCAACCTAGTTTATTTTTAGACTTTACTTCCATAGTATAGGTTCAACCTGGTTGACCCTATTCTATATAATTGTCCATATAATTTTTTAGCTATACCTTGTTTCAAAGTTGGAATAAATCATATATGTTAATCACATCTTTCTTTTTAGCTATTTGCATGCTTAGAATAGTTCACATATTCTAATAAGGTGGTTTTAAATTAATCATTTAGTTTTAATACTTATTTTCTTTTGCACACACGACTAAACCACATAAACATTAACAAGCATTTAAACATTTGACTAACTAGGCCAACCTACTTGGATTTCATCACTAAGGGGGATGCCAACTTGATGCTTTGGTCAAACATAAAGTGTGGTTAATGTTATTTTTGTCTAAGCACCCAACATGTTTATCACTAAAATGTGTGAAGTGAGAGGGTAGGCCCCAACACCAAGCATATATCATTGTCATTATAGTCCCTTTCATCCTAAAATTACCTGAAACTATCCTTAGATTTCTATCTAGCACCTTACTTATAGCCAATCTCCCTTTACACTTAAAATCATTCTTAATAATATAATCAACATTCTATGTTGACCAAGTAGCTAGATTTACTTTCAAGTTATTTGTTTGATCTTTGATCAATTGCGTGTGAAAAAATCTTGCACTAGCCAATATCAGTGTAAGATTTTGCTTTGTGTACATCAATTAGATTGGCCAACATCAATTCAATTAATTATGTATTTCCCTTTTAGTACTTACTAATTTCTTACATTACTTGCAATTATCTTTCTTTAGTTCATAACTTGTTATTAACTTTCATTTATTCCCTGTTTACTATGCTAGGTCAACCCTATCAACCTAGTATCTTTTTCATCCCCTGGACACTATGCTAGGTCCACCTGGTCGACCTAGTGCTATTTATAACACCTTTATCTTTTTTTTCCCAATTACTATTCATAGAATTGGGTCAATCTTGTGGACCTAGTATAATTTTAATGTCCCTATTTTGCACTAGGTTAACCTAGTATTGTTGTCATTAACTTTCTAATTCTTTGCTTTCTCACCTTGTCTCTTTTCCTTTCATCATGTACTTTATATTTGGTGATAAATCTAAAGTTTATTCAAAAAACATGATGGAATTTACCAATCCTAATAGGGTCTTTGATAGACAAAGTAGGGCTCCTTTCGTAAATGCTAGTAATGTTCATATTGCAACTCACACGATGGAATATGGGACCCTTCCTCATAATTTTTTGTAGAAAAACCCTCCTCTTCTCTTAGAGGATAAGCTTGAGTTAGAGTATACTTGTGAAATGATTTTATTTATCATGAAATTCCCTCAACATAGAGGGAAGGATCTTTTTATCATCTATAACCTCATGATTAGCCATCAAGTTGAAAAACCTCATTCTCTTACTTCCACTTTCTCATCTAGGTTTGGGGGTACTAATTTATTTGCTATTCAACCTCTTCCTTCAATCTTGATTCCTTCTTATGCTATAACATCTTCTTATTTAACTTCTTTCACCTCCATGCCTAGTATTTCATCTAACATGATAGGTTCTACATCTATTGGGCCTCTCATAAGATCCACTATCCTTAATCCTTCCACTAGTTCATTGTTTGCTACCCAAGGCACTTATGCTTCTAGTGTTTCTTCTTCTCAACCATTTACTAGTCCATCTTTTGCTTCACAAGAAAATTTTTCCACTAGTGCCTCAAATTCTCATAGCTCTTCTCAAGCTTATATCAACACTAATAGTGGTACCCAAGCCACTAATACCAACAAAAACACTAATACTAATTCTTGTAATAATATTAAACAAACTCATAAACTATTTTAACAAACTATTAATCAAATGAACACATTTCAAGCTCATAATATGAATCAAATGATGTGAATGCAAAACCACCTTCTTAATCTTCAATCCAATCCTCAACCAATGACTTGGGGCACACCTAACCAAAGTGTTCCTCCTCTTCAAGATTCTCAAGATAATCTCATTCCTCAACCTCCATTAGACGACAAAGTCATCAAGAATTTAAAAAATGAACCTCTTACTACCAAAATTGCTAACATTCACATTGGAGGTATAACACCTATAATTTCTTACATTAGATCAACCGATCCTACCCTTCACCTCAAGACATTTAGAAATATTTACAAGGATTAGGTTAAATTAAATACCTTTTATGCTACCAAAATCTTAGCCAAAAACCTCACGTGTGATGCCTTAGATTGGTACAATCAACTTAGAACACACTCTATCACTAGTTTGGAGGATTTAATAAATGCTTTAGTGCAAGAATTTCAAACTAGTGATCTCCCAGTGAACACTTTGGCCCATTTCATCAATTGCAAACAAAACAAAAATGAAATTGCCCAAATATTTATTAAGTGATGGAAGACTTTGTCAAATAAATGTGAACATAACATGGTGGATGATAATCTCTTTCATCTCTTTACAAATTCTTTATTTCCTAAATTACAATATTGAGTTTGTACCCTTTCTCTATATACCTTAGAGGAAGCTATCGATTAAGATGAAAGATAAGATTTCCTCATGCATTAATTCAAGCTAACCTAACCTTTCATGGGCCCTCACTTATTAGTTAAGGAAAAAAATGACAATATTACCAATGATGGTGTTAACAGTTCATTTGACACCATTCACAATATTCAAGCTATTATTCCTACCCCTTATTTGGAACTAACTCCTTCTCAACAATACACTAATCCTCATTTCTCAACAAATAACATTAATGTCCATAATCCTTTATCCTTGACCAAATTACTTAAACGTCTACCTACGCTTCTCCCTTGAGTACTTGACCCTACTTAACCTATGAAATTATGATATGATCCTAATAAGTTTTATTGGTTTCATACTAGTTGGGGCCACTCTCACAAGGCTTGTAGACAACTCTACAATTTAGCAATGGATTTTCTTCTTAGCCCAAATTTTGATCATGATTCTATTATCCATAAGTGTCAACAAGCCTATGAGATTGACTTCAAAGAATATAAATCATATGATAAAACTTAATCCTTAAACCAAGAGAATGCTCATTTAGTTATCTATAAAGACTCCTTGCCTAATCATCAACAAATCCAAGAAAGTCAAGACAAGCCCACTTCTTCCACCAATAACATAGAAAGTCTTGTTGAACCAAATTCTGAAGAGAATGTGGTTAGCATGACTAATATGCTAAGAGTGGTGGATTTCATTGATTCACAACCTATCTACACTCCTTCCCATAAGACATATCATGTTATCCAAGGTTATTCTCTAAATCATTTAAATGAGTTGGGGTAAGAAGATATTATTTATTTTGATGATTTGATTTATGATTCTCCTTTAGAGGACACATCTCATACTATTTCTACTTCTCTCCCACCATCTTATAATACTAATGACAATCTAATTTCTACTAATACTTCTTCCAAACTTCAAGATCAATCTAAACCAACTACTTCTTCCTCACCAAACAATTTACAACCTCCTTCTCAACCTTCACATTATTATCAACATAAGTTTTAATGTTCTTTGGATCCACCTTCCAAAGACCTTATTAAGCATTATGCACCTATATCTAATAATCTCTTTATGGTTTATGATGAGTGGGATCCCATTGTAGAACTTACTAATATTCCTTCCTAAATCCCTTTTCTTGAACTCATGAGGACATATCCACATCATAGAAACTACCTCATGTAGCTCTTATTCAAGATGAATATCCCTCACCCTCCTCTAACAGGATAAGAAGCTACTTTATCTAGATCTGAGGATAGTATCTTACAACAATGTGAAGAGATATCCATTAACATTGATGAAACTATAGACACTTTTATATATTTATGATTTCCTATCGCATCTATGATTCTAGATGAGATTTTACTCCATGCAAATAATCCTCCATTATTTATTAGTGTCCAAATAGGTGATATCCAAGTAAAGAAAGCCTTAATAGATGAGGGTTATGACACCTATGTCACCTTCCTTGATTTCATTAAGACTCTTGGGTATTCTAAATGTAATCTTAAGTCTACATGTAGAACATGCCAAGGATATGATAGAAGGCAAATACCTCCTTTAGGGTGTGTGTGGCTTCCCATTACCATCCCAACTATCACCATTCATGTGAAGATAATGATATTCAACTTTCCCCTTTCCTATAACATCTTGTTTAGTAGGTCTTGGACTCATCATATGTGAGCTGTCACATCTTCTACTTGCTAATGCATAAAATTTCCTCATAATAGAGCCATTTACAGGATTCAAAGAGACACTAACCCTTAGAATTTTAAACAATTCCAAGATCATGGTGTCTTCAAGATTCCTACTCTTGAACCTTTACCTAGTGTCCCATTCCATGAGTCACAAATGTTTTAACTTCCCTGTCAACTCAACCAGAGGTTACAATGGGTATCTTGAGCTCATTAGTAACATTATTCCTAACCTTTTAGACTTAGATGATGATGAACTTGATGAGATTAACATAAAGATAAATTTTTTTGATCTCTCACCTCATCTCATCTCATAGATTCCTTCTTCCTTTCAGCCTTGTTATCACAAAATTTCTTATGATGAAAATCTCATATTCTTAACCAAGACCAGACACTCTATTCATGAAGCTTCCTTCGATAATAAGGTCATCCTGACTTGTATTATCGATCTTCATACTCCAGATTATGATGATGTCTATTCTTTAGATGATCTTATGTTAAGCAATTATATTTAGGCCTGTGATGTTGATATTGTTCGTTACCACTCTTATTTACTTGAGTCCTTTCATGAATCTCATCAGTCTCTTTTTATAATTCTTGATTCTTGAAGTTTTACTCTTTATCAGAGGGTAAAGATGGCACTGATGCCTCTAGTTTCTAAGGATCTACTTAGGATCATGCTCATAGATCATGCTATGACCAAACCTAATTACTTTACCACACCTAGGGTAGTCCTCCTTAGACCTTCTGCAAATCTTACCCCTCATTTAATAGGGCCAACTATAGTTAAGCATGTTCTTTTTTCCACTCTAGTTGAGCCTGTTTCTTCTTCTACTATTGATGAGCATCTTCTTATGTCTCCTCATAGTGATCCTCCTATTGAGCCTAGTTACACTCCTTCCCCATCATCACTCTCCATTGATGATGGTTTTCTTCTGCTACCTATGATAGATATTTTGCCAATGAAATGGGCTGATGAGTCCTCTTCAATGGCTTCCACTCCTATTTCACCTCCTTTCGTGAATGTTCCTAGAACCACTCACAAACATATTTGTTGATTCTATGGGATAAATAATCACTCTTCTAACCATTATCATAAGTTTCAATAATATCTTGATACATTGTGTCCTTCCCCATCATTAGACAAAGCCATACCTCCCCAAAGGGTACTTCCTATATATTTACCCATGTATGGTGAGGTATATTGTCTATGACACCTATGTGGCACACATCATACCGATCATTGTTGAATTCTTCAACATCTTAGATATCACCTTATATCCATCTTTGGACCTTATACCATTCCTCCCATAGGTTATTCCTACAATAAGGTTCCTCCTTCTTCTCCCATGGCTCCACCTCTAGTGGTTCCATCACCTCTTATGGCGCCTTCACCACCTTCTATGCCTCCACCTATGATTCCTTCACCTGTGGACCCTCCCTCACCTATGGATCAATTTTTACCTATGAGTACTTCACCCATAGATCCTTCTCCACCTAAGATTCTTTCTTCACCTGTAGATCTTGTTTCCATGCATTTTCTTGACCAATCTTTGCCTAACTTTCTTCTTTAACATGATCTTTTGAGTGTTCTTACTTTTTTAGTTAAGGAAATTAGAAAAGAAGTGTTTACCTAGTATTCATTGAATATTGATGAGACCTTAGAAGTATTATGCATTTAGCTTCATAGAGACTTATTTGATGTATTGGATAATGTGTGTGGATAGATTTACCAATATTTGTGAGCACATGCATGGTGCTTTCTCATTTATGTTTGTATTGGATGTGTGCTCCAATTTTATTTCTATCTTCATTATATCATTTGACACTATGTCAAATTCTTTCTTATCTTATATCATGTTTCTTCTTCTTATTGTACTATAGCTAGCTTATGTTATCATTTTACATTTTGCATATACTTATATTTTCCTTAGCATTGCTATCTTTTCCCCTTATCATTTCTTTCTTTTCCTTTAGATTTTTTTATTGAAACTCTTCCCTTGTATCTCATGATTGTTTGATTTCTTATATTTATTTTTCATAGATAGTTATCATGGTGACTTGGTTATATCTACCCTCTTCCCTTTGATTAATATATCCTATTACCATGTGATCAGTTAGCAAGCAATCTTTCTCATTACTATTTCCTTTCATTGGTCCTCCTTTGGATCTCCTCTTTCCCTTCTCCCCTTTTTCAAAAACTAAGCATATACATAGTTGAGACTTGACGTCACATGCTTAGTTTATTGATAATCGTAAGTATTCTAGTTAGTCTTTTATCTTGGGTCACTTAGATTTCTTTAGCCTTAGCCTACAACTTATTTGTGTATATCACTATCTCTCTCATGATTGGTAATTCTAAATATGTATGGAGGAGAAACCTTAAAAATCCTTCAAAATAAAGTTAAAATCCAAATCATTTAAATAAAAGGCAATTATATCAAAAGGAAAAAATATTGAATATTCTTAAAATTCTAGTCACACTAAAAGACATGATTCAAAGCACATCTCTTTTTTCTAGTTGAAGCTCAAACTCCATAGTTGGCCTCACAATACAGCTGAGGTCCTTTGGGGTGTGGTAGGCTAGTAGATTAGAAGAAGATAATAAAAATATATTTTATTGCTACCTACTTTCTCATGTAGGTACCCAATCTTTGTAGTAGACCGATGACTCTATAAGGGGTCTTGAGGGGTTGAGAACAGATTGTGGGAAGGTAGTCCATTTTACTTTTCCTTGTACCAATATACCATCATGATTTGATCTTAATAACACACCTATTTGCCTATAAAGCTTTGTGTTTATAGTAAGCATGTTTCCTTTGTACATAAATGACCACTAGTCATTTAGTGTCTTTTCATGTCCTTAACATGCCTCTTGCCTCCTAAGGTCTTCTCATAAGACCCCTAAGTCTTGATTCTTACACTCCATTTTTCATTCCTTTTCCCTCATATTTCCTCTTGGGAAATATTTTTTTGCTTACTAATCACTCCCCATGGGATTTTTTTTGTGATTTGCTTTGTAAGATTATGGATAGGATCCAACATCCCTAAAAAATTACCATATTTTCCATCCTATTACCCACATCCTTGATATACCATTACTTATCCTTCTTCTTACCAATGTTGATTTGGTACCCCTTGGGTTTTTATTTTGTGAGTTGCAGTGTAAGACCGTGTATAGGACTAGACCTTTTCACAAAATTTTCCAATAAACAAGTCAGCATCCAAAATTATATGTGTCAAATAGGAGATAAGATTCAATTGATTATGAGGTTACATGTCATTTACATACTTCCCATCTTGATATTTAGTATGTTTTATGCTTCCTTCATTTTTCTTTCACCTTTATCTTATTATTTTTTGAGTACATGTAAGATTACAGCCATTTCTTGAATTTCTCATACTTCCTCACTTGAATTAGTATGATAAATTTAAGACCAAATTTTTGCAAATTTTATTTTCCTTTTGTACTTCTTATTGTGAAATACTATAATTGATTGACTTAATTTTTATTTGTTTTTATTACCATTTGTTCCCTTTTACATACCTTCAATTTTACTGTATGTGCCTGTGCTAGCTAAGTCTACATCACTATATATGTTTGCATCATTTATGTCACTATCTATAAATGCACATATCTCTCATCTACCAAGGCCTAATATGCATATCTCTCACCTACACCCATATTTAGTAGTACATGCACCCTATCCCTCTACATTTGTATCTACCTCACTACGTCATCAACTAATCTAAACTAGCTCATCTGAGTTGGAGCAGATGGTACACTTAGATCCTCTAGTGTTGTGGGGTCATTTGGCTTTAGAGTCCCATCTAGGATGTCATGGAGTGATCCCCTCACCAAGGACCCCCATATCTTCTCCTCATCCTTAGGTACACCTAAAAAATCACACTAGATGGATTTAGATCACTGTCATATCTCATAATATCTATCTATGTCTATTTACTACCAAATACAAACTTAAGAAATAATTCAACCATCTTCATACCTATCTTTGTCTTGGCTCCTATGATATCATCATTTTCACTATCACCTAGTATAGTCTCCCCATCTATGTGGCCTCCTAGTACCTCCTTGGTTGGTCACTTTTTTGGCTCAAACCTAGCTATAATGGCTCATGTACATCTCTACCTCCCTTTGAGTGGTCTCTTTATCATCTCCTCTAGTTCATTTATGGGATCGTTTGGGATGTCTATAGTTTCCACTCTCTCCTGTCTCCATAATTATTGTGTCCTTAGTGGCCAATTCTCATCTTGCTATAGGGATATTAGTAGTACATTTGGTATCTTTGCCTCCTTCACCTCCTCCTCTACCACTTGCAATGATTGACCAATCCATAGTCACTCTTAACATAGCCTCAGTATTAGCCTCACTATCAATGGTTTGAGTCCCCTCTTCCTTCATGGCTCCCTCACATGTTGAGTCTACTAGTTAGGTATAGATATTGATGTCATTAGATGAGGTAGACCCATTTGTCTTGGCAATCATGCCACTAGATGTAGCTCTATCCACCATGTATAGTGATCAATCACCTCTCTCCTCTCTAGTGCTGATGTAATTGTGTGCCATCTCACCCATGTAGCTATTATGTGACCATACAACTACCACACAATGCCCATACATCCCACCAACTATAGTGCTAATACATGGGGCATGGCCTACGTTACTTGGTCCTCTTTCCATCTCTGTACTTGAGGTAACCTGTCATTGACCACATGGGGAAACCTAGTCAATTGATACACAGGGAATCTCTCATATATCTAGGCTATCAGTAGTATGATTGGTCCCATAGTCTTTTACCCTCTAACCAACATCTTGAATCAATCATGAATGAGCTAGAACTAGATGACAGAACCTAGGTCATATAATACTCCTTCCTTCAACATCAACCTACTCAAGGCTACCATGAAAAGTGGTACCTTGCCATCTAACTTGCGATATAGCATCCATTGTGTTATAAGGTCTATCATCACCTTATAGAGGTCTATAATATATGATATATACATGTCATCCATACTAAGTTTCCACCCTCTTAATATCATATCTAAGCTTGTAGCCCACATGGCTAAGGATCTCTCCTCTAAGTTATCTAGTATCCCTATGGTCACTAGTGATCCTACTATGGGTAGTCTAAAGATGGCATGGACATCCTCTAATGTGATACCCACCTCTATCACATCCCCATCCACCTTCCATCTAAAGGTGTTATTCAATCATTCCCAACATCCCAAGAACATGACTAATAGGTCAACATTGAGGGGGATCCTACACATCTTAGATATACCTCCTAAACCTATGGCTATTAGTCTAACTTAATATCCATCTATCAATCTCTCTAATAAATTTGGTAACTGAGACATGTCCACCAACCTCCAAAATCTCAACCATCTCTATAACCAAGAAATAACAAAGGATGTATTAGTTCTTCCATGTCGTATATAATCACAATACATTATTTATGCATCATCTTTTATAATTTTAATAAAAAACAAGCCTAATTGATTTTACATTATTCATTTTATCCTATTTCTAGCTTGCTTGGTCCCTCTTGCCCTCATTTGGTCATTTTGAGCCATTTTATCCCTCTTTTATATTTTTGCATGCTTATCCTGGTTCCCTAATCAACCTAGTTTGACCAAAATTTCCCTATTTTTGTTATAGTTAACTCCAAATTCCAAGTCAACCTTCTTAATTTCCCCTTCTTAGTTCCAAGTTTTCATTTTGGCCCTTATGGACTAGTTTCTTGCTCTGTTTTAGCTTTTCATTCCATATATTATACTAGGTTGACCTATACATATTGGGTCAACTATATGGATTTTACCCTATTTCAACCTACTAGGTTAACCTAGTTGACCTAGTATGTTTTGTGTGTTGACCCAGTACATTTTTCCTAAAATGTGCATTTTTATTATTTTCTTCCTAAACCCTTCGAACCCATTTCCTATTTGCCTATTTTATAAGCTTAGAATATAAATTTGTTCAATTTTGACACATGTAAATACTTAAAAACAAATTTTATCAAAAATTCACTTAATTTAATACAAATTTCAAAAACTAGTTTGAAATTCATAGTTGCATACTTGTAGTGCACTTGTTGTCACCTCTGGGTGTCCTACTCTTCTAGCTTATCGTTCCCTCATGATCCTATCCTTGTTTGGTCTCAAATCTCTCTTTTCTCTCTTTCAAGATTCAAAATTCCAAATTAAATTTATTTTTCCCTATGTAAAATCACTTTTTAACAATTCAATTCTTTCATTTATTTTTCAAGTAGATTCTTTATTTTGCCTATATCTTTATTTCTACTCATCCATTTTACAAACTGTAAGATGTGTTAGAATCATGATGACATAGAGATTATTTTCCACTATCATATGCCTATCTTCCAGTTTTTTAACTTCTACAAGTTTGCATAGTGTATTTTACGTTGAAAACTTTCATTTATTGTAGTCTACTTCTTTATCTATGGCACTAAGATAAGTTAAAGGTATGCGTTTCTCAATATAGTTCTTTTATTTATCTTATTTTCTACTTACTACATTATACTTAGCATCAACATTGTGTGTTATCATGTTCTATCTCTGAAGAACCATCCTGTGTTGTACTTATGTGACACCTGATGAGCTTCGACTGGGGCATATATATACACATAATATTTTTAATTTTTATTGATTATTAATACTTTGTAACTTGTAGGAGCTTGTCGAGTCTCAATCTCTTTGAGTGCATGCCTTAAGGGGTACACTAGGAAAGGGGTGGGTAGACTATTGGTACTTTATAAGAATGTCTATCCTTTTGCCACTTGCCAATCACACTCTAGCCTCATGTAACCATTGAACCTAAGATTATTATTCTTAGTTCTATCTATTCCCATCATTTGTTATGTTTTATCCTTTATTTCTTGTGTTAGCACCCTTTTGACCTGTCGATTATGCTAGGTCAACCAAGTTGACCTAGTATAGTTTTGGGACTTTTTTTTCTTTTGGTTTGTTGGCCTCTTGGTTGACCTAACACAAACCTAGAGAGTTAGCCCCAAAATTATGCTAGGTTAACCACGTTGACCTAGTATAGCCAAAATTCCTAAATTTTTTTAGGGAAAGTTATGACTATATATACAAGGTCATTTACCACCTTTTGATAAAAGCAAAGAATCAATTGAATAAGTTCAAATAAACATTTGACTATTGACCATTCTACTTAGAGAATAAAGCTTTAGGGTTCAATACTTTATTTAAATCTCTGATCTCATCTTATGGATAAGTATTTTGGATCTTGGATAGGTTGTATAGCCTAGATCTGATTTATCTTAGTTGTCCTTACATACCACAATAATCTCGTGTGAAATACCTTGGCCTAGGGGAAGATTGAGGATCGATGGGTTCATCTTCAAATGTAAGTATTCCTAAATTTATTCCTCCTTTGTAAGAGTAGATAGATAGAGCATATGTATTATTCTCTTTAATGTATTAGGATTCTATATACATTGACACGAGTATATGTATTATATACATGTTTAGTTTAGTTGTTTATTTATTTTGTTTCTAACCCCCACTTTATGCCATGAGCTTTTGTGTGCACTAGATTAGATTTACTTTTTTTGTTATTAGATTAGTGAAATATTAAATCATACGACTCTTTTAGGGTTCTTATGAAATTGTGTTAGACTATAGGATTTGAAACCCTATCTCACATGGTGTGTTGTGATAAGTGATCCCCTAATCAGGTCTAGATGATCCTCACATTGATCATGCTATTGTTTAATAATTATATGCTCCCTAATCAAAAGTGTAGGTGTGCTCTATCCCATCTAATCAAAGATTGATTTATAAACATGATACATTTCCAATTACATACATCAATAATCAATAGAAGTTTTAAAATATTGTGTATTTATATGCCCCACTCGAACCTCATCACATGTCATGTAAGTGCAACATAGGATGGTGCTTTGGGAAATAAAACATGATAACATACAATGCTAATGCTAAGTAACATGTAGTAAGGAATAAATAAGATAAAGGAAAGGACAAAATTAAAAAAAACACATACCTTTATTTACATTAGTGATGTACATAAAGAAGTAGACTACAAGAAAAAGTGAAGGCATCCAATGTGAATAACACTAGGCAAACCTATAGAAGTTAGTGCAAAAAATAGCCAAAAATTAAATTTTTTGGAAAATAGGCATATGATAGTGGAAAATATTTTATACATCATCATGAATCTAATGCATTTTATGGTTTTGAAAATAGATGAGTAAAAAAAAAGATATAGACAAAACAAGGAATTTGTAGGATAATAGTTGAATAATTTGAATTTTGAAAAGTGTTTTAAAATAGGGGAAAAGATAAGTCATTTGTTATTTTGACTTGTGAAAGAGAGGAAAAAGAGCTCTAGGGACCAAACGAGATAAGTTGGAGAGGAGACGATAGGATAGATAGGGAGAGGCTCTATAGGCAATAATGGATGCACTATAATTATGAACTGAGAATCTCAAACCAATTTTTGAAATTTTTAGTGAATTAAGTGTATTTTCAATAATTTTGAATTTTAAGCATTTCTAGATATCAGAATGAGATAAAATTAGATTCTATCGATAACAAATAGTAAGATAGGAAATGAGTTATTAGAAATTAGGAAGAAAGTAGAAAAGTGAACTTTTTAAGGAAAATACAAGGGGTCATCATGTAGAATGAACTAGGTCAACCCAGCCAACCTAGTAGGTTGAATTTAAGCAAAATCTATAGTGCTGACCTAGTAGGTATGGGTCGACCCTATATATTATGCAAGCTACCAAGATAATTAGGTTTTCCAACTGGTTTGAAAGGTTTAAAATGAAAATGAAACATTATGAAGGGGAAAATAAGAGGGTTAACTAAGATTTTGGAGTCAACTAAGGCAAAAATAAGGAAATTTTGATCAAACTAGTTTGACCAAAGAACTAGAATAAGCACAAAAAGCCATATATAAGGCTGAAAGAGGTCTAGAATGTCTTGAAATGACAAAAGGAGGGAAAAAAGGATTGAGTATCCTAGAAATAGGTTAAAATCAATAAGAATGAATAATTTTAAAAACAATTAGGCTTGTTTTTGATTTAAAAATGTAAAAAGAATATATTATGGTTATACATGACATGAAAGAACTGATATATCCTTTGTTGTTCTTGGTTGCAAAGATAATGAAGGCTTTAGAGAATGGTGGATGTGGCTTGGTTACCATAATTATTAGAGAGATTTTTAGATAGAGGTAGGTCTATACTAGTATCCATAGGTTTAGGAGGTATAGCTGACATGTGCAGGATCCCCATGAGTTTAGATCTATTAGTCATGTTCCTTGATTTATAGGAATGAATGACTAACACATTTAGATGAGAGGTGGATGGGGATATGATAGAGGTGGCCATCACACTAGGAGATGTCCATGCCATCCTCAAGCTACCCATAATAGGATTACTGATGACCATAGGGATACTAGATAATGTAGAGGAGTGAGGAGCCTTAGCCATGTGGGCTACAGGCTCAAAGATGATTTTGGGAGGCTAGAGAGTCAATATGGATGATGTATATACATCAAAAACTATAGATATCTAGAAATATATGATAGGACTTGTGACACAGTGGGTGTTATATCATAAGTTAGATGGTAAGGTACCACTGTTCATCGTAGCCTTGAGTATGATGATGCTAGAGGAATGAGTTCTATATAATCTAGGATCTATCATCTAGGTCTAGCTCGTAAATGATCTATATGAGATGCTAGTTAGAGGGTATAAGATCATGGGACTAGTAATATTATTGATACCCTAGATATATGAGGTTTCTTATGTATTAATTAGTTGGGTTTCCCCATGTGACCAATGATAGTTCACCTTAGGTACAAAGATAGATGGAGGACTAGGTAACAAAATGCATGCCCCACATGCCAATGCTACAGTTAGTGAGATGTATAGACACTATGTGATAGCCATATAGAGACATAATGACCATGGGCAAGCTGACACATAGTTACACCAGTGATAACTAAGATATAGGTTATTAGACAATACATTTGATGGAAAGAGCCACATCTGGTAGTATGGGTGCTAGGATAAATGGCCCTACCTCATCTAATAACACTGATATTGGTGCTTGAGTAGTGGGATCAACATGTTAGGGATCTATGGTGGAGGAGAGGACTCATATCACAAATAGTGAGAATGACACTCAGACCACATCTCAAGTGGACATGGATTAGTCGATCATGATGAAGAGTAGAGTAAGAGGATAATTAGGAAAAAGTATAGATACCAAATTTACCACTATTGATTCCATAGTAGGAGGAGCTACAACCATTGAGGACATGATGATGATTGAGGTAGTAGGAGATAACAAAGATCAAGATCATCCTTAATAAGCTAATGTAAGAGCTAGAGGAAGGATAGATGATAGAGAGACTGTACAGGCTCAGGTTGGGACATATATGAGCCATGACAAAGGGATTTGAGCTAAGGAGTTGGCCTATAGAGGAGGTACTAATAGGCCATGCAGATGGGAAGAATATGCTAGGTAGTCACATAGATGGTGAGACCATAGCAGTTGAGACATAGATAGGTAAGAGAAGATGGTTAAATTATTGCTTTAAGTTTTTATTTGGAAAAATATAATCAATCAACAAAATGTACTACACACTATTTCAAGTTGGGAAATGTGTAATAACAATAAAATGACTAAGTATAAAGAAATAAAAATTGGTAAAACAAGATGGTAAAAAGAGATTTATTTTTAAACCAAAGTGAAATATTTTTGCACTAAATTCAAATAAGTAAAATCATACTAATTTTCATAGTATAACAACAATGTAATAAATTGGAAGGTATGTAAAAGGGCACAAATTGCATAAAAAAATGAATTAAGTCAATCAATTATACTAAATCATGCTGGGAAGTATAAAAGAAAAACAAAATTGGCAAAAGATTTGTCTTAAATTGATCACACTAATTCAAGCTAGGAAGTATGAAAAATTCAAGAAATGGTTGTATTCTTACATGTACTTGGAAAATAAGAAGATAAAAATATGAAAGAGAAATGAAGTAAGAATAAAACAGATCAAATCAAGCTAGGTAGCATACCAATGAAGTTTACTAATGATGTGTAACTTCATAACTAATCAAATCTTATCTCATATTTGACACATGTAATTTTGGATTGTGACTTGGGTATTAGAAAATTTTGTGAGGAATGTAGGTCCTATCCATGGTCTTACACTACAACTCACAAAGAGAACACCGTTGGGGTGAAATAAACATGAATAGGTGATCAAGTATGTAGATAATAGAAAGGAAAAGATAGTAATTTGTGAGGATGGTTGGGTCCTATCCATGGTCTTATAATGCAACTCACAAATGAAATCATAAGGGGAGTGATCAATAGATAAAATAATATTTGTCAAGAGTAAATATGAGGGATATAGGGAATGAAAAAGGGACTGTAAAAATCAAAACTTAGGCATATTATAAGAAGACCTTAGGAGACAAGAGGTATGCTAAGGACATGAGAAGACACTAAGTGACTAGCGGTCATCTATGTACAAAAGAAACCTATTCACTATAGACACAAAGATTTGTAGACAAATAGGCATGCTACTAAGATCAACTCATGAATGTAGATTAGTACAAGGAAAAAAATGGACCTACCTTCCCATGACATGTTCCCCATGCTTCATGACCCCTTATAGAGCCATTAGTCTACTACGAATATTGGGTAATTATGTGAGAAAGTAGGTAGCACTAAAATAGTTTTTTATTCTCTTCTTCTAATCTACTGGCCTATCACACCCTAAAGGACCTTAGCTCTATCATGAGGCCAACTGTGGGGTTTGAGCTTCAACTAGAAGAAGGAGATGTGCTTTGAATCATGTATTTTAGTGTGATTAGACTTTTAAGAATAATTTTGCCTTTTGATATCATTACTTTTTATTTAAATGATTTGGCTTTTAAATTTTTATGGATTTTTAGGATTCATCCATATGGATTTGGAATAACCAATCATGAGAGATGTAATGATACACACAAATGAGTTTTAGGCTAAGGCTAAAGGAAGTTACGTAACTAAAGACAAATATTGAATAGGACACATAGGCTTGACAATGAACTAGCATGTGATCTCAAGTATCAATCATGTATATGCTTAGTTTGTAGAAAAATGAAGGGAAAAAGGAGATCCAAAAAGTGGACTTGTGTAAGGAGATAGAAATGTGTAGAATTGTTTGCTATCTGATCACATGTAAAAGGGTGATAATGACCAAAGGGAACATGGTTTGTATAACCAATTCACAATGATAGTTAACTGTAAAAAATGGAGATAAGAAAGTAAATAATCATGAAGAGGAAATAAAAGAGTTTTGAGAAAAACTCAAGCAAGAGAGAGAAAGAAATGATAAATAAATACAATCATATGCAAAATATAAATGATAATATAAGCAAGATATAGTACAAAGAGAAATATCACCATATATGATAAGGAAACATTTGACACAATGTTAAATGATATAATAGATGAAAAGAAAGATAAGATTGGAGCACACATCCAACCCAAATGAAAATGTGAAAGCACCATGCATGTGCTCATAAATATTGATAAATCTATACACACAAATTATCCAAGACATCAAATAAGTCTCTATGAAGCTAGAGATGGACTATTTCTAATATCTTGTCAATATTTAATGAATACTAGGAAAATACTTCTTTTCTAATCTCCTTAATAGAAAAAGTAGGAATGCTTGAAGGATTGTGTTGAGGAGGGAAATTAGGCAAGGGATGGTTAGGAAAATGCATGGGAGTAGGCTGTAACAAAGATGTAGGAATCACTGGTGGAGAAAGATCAATAGGTGAGGGAAGGTCCATAGGTGAAGGAATCATGGGTGGAGGCACAAAAGATGGTGAGGGGACCATAAGAGGTAATGGAAACACTAGAGGTGGAACCATGGGAGAAGAAAGAGGATCCTTCTTGTAGGAATGACCTATGGGAAGAGTGGTAGAAGGGTTAAGAATGGCTATAAGGTGATCCTTAAGATATTATTAAAGGATGTAGTAACGATCAGTAGATGGGTGTCATATAGATGCCATAGACAATATACCTCACCATACTTGTGTAGATATTCAAGAAGTACCTTCAAGAGAGGTATGATTTTGTCTAATGATGGAGAAGAACACAAGGTATTAATATTTTATTGCAAATTGTGACAATGGGTGGAAGAGTGATTATATATCTCGTGGAAGTAACTAATATGCTTGTGAGTGTTTTTAGTATAATCACTCATGGAAGTAGGTGAAATAGGAGTATAAAAAACTAGAGAACACTCATTGGATTTTTGGTGGGTAGAGGAGCTATCTTAGGTAAAGGAAGTAAACCATCACCAAGGGTAGTGATGATGAGGAAAAAATAAAACTAGGCTCAATGGAAGGAGCAATGGAATTAGAAAAAGGTGTAGGCTCAGTAATAATATGAGTGTAAATAGGATCAACTATATTAAGAGTGGGAAGAGGCTCAACTATAGTGGGATCTATTGAGGGTGGATCAGGATCTACAAAAGGGCTAAGGAGATTCACACTAACCTTAGGGGTAAACTAGTTACAAGTGTTAAATTACCTAGCAAAATGGTAAGGCCTGATCATAGAATAATCCATAAGCATAGTCCTACATGGCTCTTTAGAATTTGGAGGTGTTGGTCCCATCTCTACCCTATGATAAAGGGGGAAAATACAAAAATTAGGACCTATAAGTGAAGGAAAATGATAAGATGCATGAAAATACTCAAGTAAAGAAGAATGATAATGGACAATCTCAGCATCATTGGCTTGGACAAGACTACGTAATAATAGATCATCTAAAGAATATCCATCATTGTAATTTGAGGTGTGAAGGTCACTGACGTAAGTAGGGATGACCTTGTCATCTAAGGAAGTATGGTGAATAAAATGCTTAGTCTTGGTCAAGACTATGGGAATGTCATTATAAGGAGGCTTGTGAGAGTGAGGTTGTAAGGAATCAAGAATCTATGAGATGAGATGAGGTGTGAGATCAGAAGTCTTGATCTTTTAGTTAATCTCAACAAGCTCATCATCATCAGAGTCTAAGAGGCTAGGAGGAATGTTACCAATGAGCTTAGGATTCCCATTATAACCTTGGGTCTAATTTATGGGAAAGTTGAGATGTTTAGACTCACAGAATGGAATGCTTGGCAAAGGCTCAAGAGTAGGAATCTTGAAGACATCACAATATTGAAATTATTAAAAACTCTAAGGGTTAGCATCACCTTGAATCTTATAAATGGATCTATTATGAGGGAATTTAATACATTGGTAGGTATAAAAAGTAATGGCTCTCATGCGGTGAGTCTGTGACCTACCAAGAAATATGTTATAAGAAATGGGGAAACTAAAGATCATCACCTTCACATAGATGGTGATAAGTGGAATGGTAATGGGAAGCCACACATAACCTAGAGGAGGCATTCACCTTCTATCATATCCTTGGCATGTGTTATGTGTAGACTTGAGATTGCATTCAAAATACCTAGGAGTCTTAATGAAATTGAGAGAAGAGACACACATGCTGAAACCCTCATCAATCAATGCACACTTGACTTGGATATCACCTATTTGGAGGCTAATGAATAAGGGAGGATCATCCGCATGAAGTAGAATACCATAGGAAATCATATAAAATATGTGAAATTTTAAGGAAAGATAAGTGTCTATAGTTTCATCAATGTTGATAGACATCTCTTCACATTATTGTAAATTACTATCTTCAGAACCAAATAAAGTTGTCTCTCATCCTGCTAGGGAAGGATGAGGGAAATTCATATCGAATAATAGTTGCATAAGATAGTGGATGGGAAATTAATGATCTTTGCAATGGGATCCCATTCATCATAGCCCATAAGAAGGTTGTTAGATATAGGTGCATAATGGATAAGGAGGTCCTCAAAAGGAGGATATGAATTACATTGGAGTTTTTGTTGATAAGAATGAGAATAAGATTTGGAACAAGGTTGTAAATCATGTTGAGATTATGAAGTTGTTTGTTCAAGTTGATTTTGAGAATTGGAAGAAGTATTAGTAGAAGCTTGATTATCATTAGTATTGGAAGATGATGGAATAATGGTAGAAATAGAATGGGAAGTGTTATCCAAGGGAGAATCATAAATTAGATTATCAAAAGTAATAAGGTCATCTTTCCCCAACTTATTTAAATAAGTTGGAGAAGAATATTAGATAACACGATATGTTATAGATCAAGGAGGAGTGTAGATAGGTTGAGAATTGATGAAAGTAACCACCCTTCACATATTAGTCATGCTGACCACATTCTCTATAGAAGTTTGTTCAACAAGACTTTCTACATTATTGGTGGAAGGGGTGGGCTTGTCTTGGGTGTCTTGAATTAGTTAGTGATTAGGAAGAGGGTCTTTATAGATAGCTAAATAAGCATTTTATTTATTTAAGGCTTGAGTTGTGTCATGTGATTTATAGTCCTTGAAAGTAATTTCATAAGCTTGTTGATGCTTTCTAATGATGGAATCATAATCAAAATTAGGTCCAAGAAGAAAATCCATAGCTAAATTATGAAGTTATCGATAGGTCTCATGAGAATGATCCCAACTAGTGTGAAACTAAAAAAACTTGTTAGGATCATGCTAGGATTTCATAGGATGAGTAGGATCAAGCTCTCATGGAAGAGGCCTAGGTAGGCATTTAAGAAATTCAACTGAGGTTAGAGGTTTGTGAATTTTAATGCTGTTTGGTGAAGAGAAATGAGGATTGGTATATTGTTGAGAAGAGGGAACTAGTTCTGAAGAAGGGGTAGGAATGACAACTTGAACATTGTGAATGGTGACATAAGAATTGGTAACACCATCATCGGTAATATACAATTTTTATTCTTTACTAATAAATGAGGAGCTATAGAAGATTGGGTTGGCTTGAATTGACACATTAGGAAATCTTGACATTTATCTTGGTCAATAGCCTCCTCCAAGGTATGTAGACATAGATTATGGACTCGATATTATAATTTAGGAAAAATGGCATTGGTAAAGAGATGGAAAAGATTATCATCAGCCATGTTATGTTCACATTTATTTTACAAAGTCTTCCATATTTTAACAAAGGCTCGAGAAGTTTCATTTTCATCTTGTTTGTAATTTATTAAATGAGCCAAAGTGTTTTTGAGAAGATCACTAGTTTGGAATTCTTGCACTAAAGCATTCAATAAATCCTCTAAACTAGTAATGGAATGTGGTCTAAGTTGATTTTACCAATCCAAGGCATCACCTGTGAGAGTTTTGGCAAGGAGCTTGGTAGTGGCAAAGGTGTTTAATTTGGTCAAATCCTTATAGATATTTTCAAATGTCTTAAGATGAAGGGTGGGATCGATTAATCCATTATAAAAAATTATAGGTGTTATACCTCCTATGTCAATGTTAGCAATTTGAGTAGTGAGAGGTTCATTTTTAAGATTTTGGATGGTTTTGTTGATTAATGGAGGTTGAGGAATAATATTACCTTTAGAATATTGAAGAGGAGGAGGGGGAACATTTTGGTTATGTGTGCCCTAATCCATTAGTTGCAGATGATATTGAAGGTGAATAAGGTGGTTTTGCATTCTCATCATTTGAATTGTGTTATAAGCTTGAAAGGTATTCATTTTAATGAGAATTTTCAATAAAAATTGATGTGTATGATTAAAATTATTAGAATAATTATTTTTTTCATTAGTGGCTTGGGTACCACTATTGGTGTTGATAGGAGCTTGAGAATAATTATGAGAGTGAGATGCACTAGTGGCAAATTTTTTTTGTGTAGCCAAAGATGGACTAGTGAATGGTTGAGAGGAAGAAGCACTATAATCATGATTTCCTTGGGTATAAAATGAACTACTGGAAGATGGATTAAGGATAGTGGATCTTAAGAGAGGCTCACTAGATGTAGAACATAGCATATTAGTGGATATACTAGGCATGGAGGTGAAATAATTTAGATAAGAAGAAGTCATGATATGAGAAGGGGTCAAAGATGAAGGAAGAGGCTAAGAATCAAAGAAAGTGGTACCCCTAAATCCAATTGAGAATGTAGGAGTAGGTGACTGAGGATCTTCAACTTGACCACTAATCATAATACTGTAAATGGTAGAAGGATCCTTTCCTTGATGTTGAGGAAATTTTGAGATAAATAAGAGCATTTCAAGAGTATACTCTAACTTAGGTTGATATTATAATGATAAAAAATGATTATATTATGAAGAGGTATTAGGAGGGGTCCCATAGTTCATTATGTGAGTGGAAATATGAATGTTACTAGCATTTAAGAGAGGATCCCTACTCTATCTATGGGAGACCCTATGAGGATTGGTAAAGTTCATCATGTCTATTAACTGTAACTCAGTGTCACTATCAAATAAAAATTTCATAATGAAGGGAAAGGAATAAATATGAGAAAACAAAGAACTAGGAAGTAACTAAAATAGTATAGGGTCGATTAGGTTCACCTAGCACACAAATAGGGACTAAAAAACTATACAGTGTCGACTAGGTTGATCCAGTATAGTGCAAAGAGATAGGAAAAAGAGGTAAAAGGGGTTATTGATAGTTCAAGGTTGACTGAGTTAATTCTATATAGTGCATGGGGGCTAGAAAAAGGTACAAGGTCGACTAGGTTGACCTAATATAGTAGGGAGGGAAAAAGGAAAGAAAGATAACAAGTTGTGAATTGAAACAAGACAATTTTTGTAGTTAATCTAGGAAAGTAAGAGCTGAAGGGAAACAAATAGTCAATTGAATCAATGCTGGCCAATCTAATTGATGTACACAATGCAAAACCTTGCACTAACACTGACTAATGCAAGTTTTTACATAGACAATTAAGCAAAAAGCAAGCAATCAACTTAAAAAGTTAAGAGATAACTAATTGGTCAACCTAAATTTTTTATTAGATTATTTAATAAATGATTTTAAATGTGATGGGAAGTTGGTTGTAAAACAAGGAACTAAATAGAAATCTAAGGATGATTTCAAGTAGTTTGGGATGAAAAGGGATTGTAGTGGCAATGATACAAGCTTGGTATTAGGGCCTACCCCCTTATTTCACACACCAAAATGATAAGGGTGTCAGATTCTTAGCTAGAATATACTATTAGCCATGATTTATACTTGACTAGAGTATCAAGTTAGCTTCCCCCTTGGTGATGAAATCCAAGTAGGTTGGCCTTAGGTAGACAAATGTTAAAATTCTTGTTTAGATTATATGATTTGGCCATATGTGCATAAAATAGAAATAGTGAAACTAAATGGTTAATTATAAACCCCTTAATTAGACTATGTGAACTATTCTAAACATGTAAACAACAAGAAAATAAATGTGTGAACTAACTACTAGCATATAGAGATTAATTCTAACTTGAAACAAGGTATAATGTTGACACTATATGAAAAAAATATATAACAAGGTCAATAGAGTTGAACTTGTACTACAGAAGCAAGGTCTAAAAATATATAGGTTTGGCTAGGGTCAACCTAGTTATTTTAGATAGCACATAAAACATAAAACTGGGTTGATAGGGTCTATCTAGTTGATTGTGTAGGGGTAGTTTTGAAGAATACAAACTATGAAAGGAAAGACATTAAAAGAGAGATAAAGAGAGATAAAAAGGAACCTTGGTGGATTAGAGATGAAAAGAAGGAAGACTGCTAATCAATAACCTTAAATAATACTACCAAAACCCGCTAACTGGGTCGATCAAGCTAAGCAAGGACTTGTTGCAAAAGCCTATAAATGTACAGTGTCAACTAAGGTTGACCTAGTATGTTTTATGGATGCTTAAAATGTATAGGGTCGTCTGGGTAAACCTAGTAGTCTAAAATAGAAGTCTGGAAGTATAGAAAATTGTAGTGGGTTGTTTGTGTCGATCCAATTTCCTGTTCCTGAAAACCTATGCATAGAGATTAAAATTGGGTCAACAAAGTCAATCCAATATGATAGATATGTGATAAAAATAATGCTAAAAAGAATGAAAGAAAGTGAAATAAATCATGAAAGGGTTAGTTTCACATTGGGTTCACCAGAATGTATGCAATACAAAATGAATCATGTTTATAAATCAATCCTAGCTTGGAGAAGATAGAGCATACTTACACTTTCAATTGTGAATACATTTGTTAAGCGGGAGCATGACCAATATGGGGATTAGTTAAACCTGATTATGGGATAAATTATCATAATACACCATGATAAGAAGGGTTCTAAAGCCTACAATCTAATATAATCATGTAATAACTCTAAAAGAGTCCTGTGGTTTGATATTTCATCTATGCTAATAAACAAGAAAGTAAATCTAATTTAGTGCACACTAAAGCTTATGGCACAAAGTGGGGATTAAAAAAAAAAAAACAAAAAAACAAAAACTAAACTAAACTAATATGGAATCATAGTGAATGAGAAGAGAAGCACAATTGCATTATCTATCTACTCTTACAAAGGAGAAATAAAGTTAGGAATACTCACCTTGAAGACAAACCTACCAAGCCTCAATCTCTCCCTTGGCCAAGGTGCTTTACAATAGATTGTTGTGGTATGTAGGGATAACAAAGACAAATCATCTCTAGGATACACAACCTATCTATGCATCTAAAATACTTTTCCACAAGACAATATCTGTATCTCCAAAGAAAGTATGGAACCCTAAGCTTTATTCCTCAAGTATAATGGTCAATAAGCAGATGTTTATTTGCACTTATTATTATTCAATTCTATTCTATAAAAATGGTTGGAAATAACTTGTATATATAGGTATATCTTATCCTAAATCCTCCTAAAAATGTCAGTTGTATAGGTTTGGCCATGGTCGACCTAGTGTGTTTTAAGGGATAATTCACTAGGTCTGAGCTAGGTTAGTCTAAAGGCTAACAAACCCAAAAAGTGAAAAATACCCTAAACTATATAGGGTTGGTCATGGTTGATCTAGTTCAACCATAGTCAAAAATGGAATTAAGGCAAGAAAAGGAGGATACAAAGAAAAAATGGACTAGAATGGGTAGGAATGAGAAGAATAAGCTTAGGGTTAATTGTTTTGGGAGATGAGTGTGTAGATGGCAAGTAGAAAGAGGGAAAACAATATTACAATGCATCAATGGTTTTCACACCCCTTTCCTAGTGCACCCCTTAAGGCATGTACTCAGAGAGATTGAGACTTGATAGGTTCCTATAAGATACAAAGTGTCAGTAATCAATCAAAGTTTGAAAATATTATGTGTATACAAAAACTACTTTGTCTAATAGGTTCTTAATGACTGACTTGGGCTTGTTTCACTACTTCTTCAGGATTGAAATATCTTAGACTAACTCTAAGATCATTATTACACAATATAAGTATGTTATTAATTTGATTATATAGTTTAACATGGATAAATTTAATCCAACCCTAGCTTTTTTTTCTATCTGGTGTGAATCTTGAGGTTGATTGTCCATCTCTTTTGGTTGATGCTACCTTATATCAATAATTTGTTGGTAGTCTCATATACCTTACACACACTAGACCTAATATTTCATATGCAGTGGGAATGGTCTCTAGATTAATGTAGGAATCATATGAGCTTCACTAAAAATTTGTTAAGTGGATTCTCCACTACATTAAAGGTAGTCATAGTTTCAAGATTCACTATATATTACGCATCAACATCAACTTGATGGTTATATATATTTAGATTGGGTTGGTGATATTTATAATCATAAGTCTAGTTTAGGTTATAGTTTCTCCCTTAGTTTAGGTCTGATTAGTTGGCCAAACAAGAAGCAATAGAATGCTATTGATTTATCTTCTATTGAGGTAGAATACAAAAGAGTTATTAATGTTTCTACTAAGGTTATTTGGCTTCAAGGTATTCTCACTAAGTTTGACATCTAGTTTCAATGACCAATAGTCATCTTTTATGATAATCAAAGCATACTATAGATCTATAAGAATCTGATACTCCATCAAAGGACCAAGAATATCAATATTCACATGTATTTAATTTTGGATCTCATCTATGAGAAAGTAATTGATCTCCACTACATACATACAATACATAAAATTATTGATATACTCACCAAACCCTTCACTAAGAGCAAGTATCTTCATTTACGGGCTCTTCTTGGGGTCTAAGCAGCTTCATCTTCTTCCTCCTTTACATGATCATCTCTATGTACTTGGGTACCTCATCAGGCCTTTGTGCCAAGGTCCAATTATTCTACCCACCTAAGATACATTTAAGGGGGTATTAGTGTAGGCCTTTTCCCACTATGTGGCTTTACCTACATAGTCTAATTAGTTTTCTTAGGTTAATAATATGTCATTAAAATAAATGCATTTTAAGTCATTTTATAATTATGAGTTGAGTTAATTACCTTCTTGGGTGACCCAATTCCTTAGTGTATAATGTACCTTCCTATGTACTTTTTAGCTAATGCTCATTAATGTAACTTTTTATTATGAATACAAGCTTCTTCCTCTAGTGAGTTATTTTTAGATTTCAAAACTCCATACAAATTCAATGTCATACCTTTGAACCTATCCATTAGATCTTAGATTTTGACGCACTCCAATGGAATGGAAAATCCACCTTTAAAAAAAATATAAAGAAGGGAATCTAGGTTAATGAAGACAAGTAGTTAGAATAATTTGGAGAGACCATAGGAACTAAGAGAAGAGGATGCCATGCAAATGAATTTTAACAACCCTCTATTGAAGAAAAACAAGCTCAAAAAAATCCAAAAGTATAAAGTGGGGGCAAACAAAATGTTGAGGCTAAAGTTAAATAATGTGAAGGGGATGCATAAGTTAGTGGGTCATAAAATACCCATACGTAGATTGAAACCAAGGGGGAAGTGAAACTTGACCCCAAAGTTGAGGAAAAAACAACTATAGCTTCACCCATAAGGTACACAGAGGTTGAAAAAGATCATGGAAAAGTAGAAGTTGTAAATGAGGCATGCATGATTCCCATTCACAACACTCTCCAACCCAATCATCTATTGCACAACCACAACTAGAAGTTTAGGATGCACCACATGTAAAGGAAGTATAAAAAATAAATCAGAGGAAAGCCTAATAGTTAGGATTGAGGATCCCATAGGTGAAAGTGTTATGCAAAAGTCACCCACACATGAATTAGCTCACCACCAAGGTAGGAAAGTGTAGAGATGGTGATTGATGAAGAGAGGAGAGAGTTGGATAAGAAGGTTGACAACTAAATAACTAAAAAATCATCAATAAAGGAAGTTCACAAGGACATAAGTCATGAGTAAATAACACGTGATAAAGAGGCATGTGATGAACATATGTGTTAGACCATTGCTCATCCAAAAGATAAAATAAATCCAAAAGAGAGAATAAGACCAAATGAAAAATGACACCAATTAAATTGATACTTGAGGAGAGAAATGATTCAAGGTGTTTGAACCCTCCATAAATATTAGAAAGGAGAAAGTGTTTGTTGAGGGAAAAGATGATGAAAAAAATTTGAGAGGCTCAAATGAACATTGAACCATATGAATGAGAAGTGATTAAGGAAGATAATGTTGTAAGGACTTCTCAAAGGAAAATTTCTTGGATGTTTAAGGCTCATCAGGAAGACACAAACTTATATATTCTTACTAAATATCTCAATCCTGAAGCACCAACCACATAGGAGTGATAATCAAGAAAAATGGTTGTAAACCCACACCACTTGACTGAAGGATAATCCATATTGACCTTAATAATAATGGAAACAAAAGTGGCATGTAAGAATATATTGATTATTGTGAATGTAAATACTACCAAAAAAATAACTAGAGGATAAGGATAAATAAATTACATTGGAAAAAAGGCACATCATTGTGATTTAATCCAAGATAACCAATATAAGCAACAAGATAGAAAAGGAGAGGTTTATGGTGCATGCAAACACTTTGAATAATAACATGGAGCTAATTGATTGTCATTAATTTTTTTTAAAAATGTTATTACATAGAGATAGAGAAGATTGATCTCTCATGAAGGAGCTTGAAGAGAAAGAACTCACAAAGAATCATAATAGAATATAAATAAAATGTGGTCTTGTAAATTTTGATAAACACTTTGTAAGTGAAGTCCAAGTTTTCCAATTTGGTATACTAAAAATTCATATAGACTATAAAAGTAATTGGTGTAAAGATACTAAAAGAAGAGAACAAATAAGAGGAGCTTGAATATAAGGTTATTACAATCAAGGACAAGGAATAACGGTAAATACTACTTAATGAGGCCAAGGAGAGAAAATAAAATATTAAAGATCAAAACAAACAACTAACTAAAACCTTTAAGATCCTTCAAATAAGATCAAGTGATAAAGAATATGATATGCAAAAGGCACATATTGGCCATGTCCTAGAGTTTTAGTGAGTGCAATAGAAGGAAATTGAGTGTGGAAAATATATTTCATCAAGTGGGAATTTTCCATGTGATATTTCAAATAAAATTACAAACATAGAAGACATGATCAATTGTTGGCACAACTTTGAGAAGTAACTTCAAAAATTAACTGGACAATTTTTTTTGTAAGTTCAGTAGGATGGGACCGATTTGTCCAAGGATGGACAAGATAGTTAGTATCAGGAGATATTAATCCCTATTTTTTACTAAGGATGGGTCTACATGAGCATCACTAAATAATAATATCATCATTAGAAGAATCCACTTTTTGATAAGTAAAGTTGTGCATGAAGATAATTTTTGATGGTGTTGTAGATACGCACATGTAATATATACATAGATACATATAAAAAAATACACACAAATTCATGTGTACACATGCACACACACATACATGAATATGAAAAGGAAATTATGAATAAATTTAAGGTTTTTTTTAATCTAGGCTATGTGCCTTAAAAATAACTATTTGAAAGAAAGATAAGACATGAGAATTTTGATATTTAGGGGAATCAAAATATGAAGATTGTACATATCATGGAATATGAATTATCATAAAACATGAGAGTGAAAAATTAGCATAAAAAAGTAGCACAAAACATAAAGGTACAAATTTAGGGAGGACAATTGATATAAAGCATGGGAGTGCAAGGTAGGAGTTTTTTAGCATAAAGAACAAACCACCTAAAGAAAGTTATTGAGCCATTTTATGTTATTAATTTTAAATACTAGAAAGGTAGTTATTCTATCTATAAAATTTTTCCTTGACATCGATTTTAGGGTTCAATTATAATTATTACTTATGGGTTTAGGTTGTGGTATTGAGAGATAAGTTGCCATTGTTGGAGCTTGACTAAGGATATAAGAGCTTGCATGTTGATGTAATATACACTATTATTATGAATTATTGAATAATATATTAAATATTAATTACTATTAAATGGTAATACATCAATTTTTTGTATCTTCATGATTTAATGTAGATTTAAGTAGTTATTATCTGATAAACTTCATGCATATTCATTAATGACTATCATCTAGTTATCATCTTCATCACCCAACCCAATGATATATGGTAATATATCTCTACACATTGAGTGCGTGTTCAACCAATTCTTGAGTCATAAGCTAACATGGTTATATAATATTATTTGTTTGGTCGATGCAAGTGACATAGGTTTGTTGTGTCAGTGCTGAAAAAACCCCAACATTTTGGATCTATTGTCAAGACCCTCATTGAACTAGTTGGTGGAGATGGCATTAGGAAATAGTGGGAATGATCTCCCTAGAATTATTATATTATTGGTTTTAATAGAGATATTTTTAATTTTTATGCAAACATCTAAGTAGAGAAGAGTTGAATCCAAATAAATGTGTACAAATGAATATTTATAACCCATTATATGAGATATTTTTATAGAGATATGAGATAATTTATATGCATGGTTGACCACATATGTATATTTACATATTATAAAATTTGGGAAGCTAAAAAAAAAAAAGGTGAAGTTTGGATGTGTTGTGGAGTGGTGGACTAGGAAGTTAAATTATATATTTTTCAATTTCCATGTAGTTTTACTCAGAAGAAGTGGAACACTAGTATTTAAACAAACTTTTATGGTCATACATAGATCAAATACCTTTATTAATAAATAATATGATGGTTTATAAGGGTGCTCAAATCTTGAGGATGGAGAGATAAAAACCCTTTATGAATATGATAATTGAAATATAAAGGGAAGGGGATGACATGTTACATGTTAAGCCAGTGAGAGTAGAAAGCTAAGAACTTTAGGAGGATTGAGGACCAAGATGATCAGATAATGAATCTAGGTATAATTTGATGGTTTTTATATTCCACAATAGGATGGAGGAGGTGAGTCATGAGGATGTCATAAGGACCCACATGGAATGAAAAGGGCATGAAACTGACTCCTGTGTAGAGTATATGCAATCTACCAGTGAAGAAGTGCATGATGAAGAATAAGAAGTTGAGTCTTTGGTAGGATATCGAAATGAAGTCTTTGCTTAGGATTCACTTGACATAAGGAATCATGCAAAAGATAAGATAAAACTAATTCATAACCTACATAAAGTTGAAACTTGCCTTCTCTTTCCTTCTACCTTGTATTCCCCTTCCTTAAATGAAATCCACACTAGGGTAACTAATTTAATGCACAATGCATTAAAACTATGACACAAAGGATTATTGAGTAATACAATTTAAAATAGTAAATCATAATCTTAAGTTTGTCTAAAAGAGGAACCAACAAAACAAGTAATGAACTATGCCAAAAAATAATAATGAACTGATAAAGGAGAATGGAATCTGACACACCTATGTTAAATCTTGGGATTTTGTGACTGAAACAGTAATATGGAAGTGAATTTTCAAGTTTATGTCAAATCAAAATGTCAAAATTTGAAAGGATTAAATCAAAACTTTAATTATAATAGCTAAAAATTTTGTGGGTGGATTCCATAGACTCCTAAATCTATACTAATTATAACTACTAAATGTGTTATAATCCACCAAATCTATAGTCTATTCTATTCTATATTATGTATTGTTCTATGTATGTGAACTATTAGATGTTATTAAAATATTATGTGATTTCCATGCAAAAATTATGACTAGAATGTGCATAACTATATTATTTTTTAATCTTTGACCTAACCTTTGAAAATAATAGAAAAAATAGTGTGTGAAAAGTAAGTTGACTTAGTATATCCCTTGAAGAGTCACAACTATATATCCTACACAATTAGAATTAGATTCAATGTAGTTATTTTGTGGATGTCATTGGAATTTGGAGTGAGGTCTTCAACTCATCTCCGTAGTGAAGTGTAATGAAAACTACACGAACATTTGCGTAAACCCTCTTTTGGTAATAAATGATGGTATCATAAGGATTGAAGAGGTTGAAATATCAAGGGCTAAATTTTTTCACAAGTGTAATAATAGTTATTATCAATGAAGGCCCTAATGTGAATAATGGATAAGGTTATTTTATCAACCCTTGAATGATACTTGACACCTAGTAAAATGACTAGGAATGTTTATATATTTAGTTCTCTCTAAGAAATGACACACAAATGCCAACCATGGAATATTATGATAAAGTAAAGTCACATTATGAGAAATCAGGTCGAGTAGGGAGGACTCACAAAAACACATGATGGATTTGGTGGGTCAACAAATCTATTCATGACAAATTCAATACATCACATGTAATTCACGAGTATGTTCCTAGAGAAACAAATGTCTAAAATGTGGACAAAAAAATCATAAAATAGATGAATAAGGCTTAAAGACTAAAAATATAAATATGATACAATGTTAAAGACATCTAGAAGGCTCAAAATCTAGATATAGTCTAGTGTGGGCTAGAAAGTGTCTAAAAATCAATTTTATACAAGTGGACCAAGTGTAACAAAAAGGGGAAAAGACAATAGAAAAGGGTATTATACCAAAACTAGGTGTCTAAAATTGGCTTTGATTACACACCGTATTAAACAAATCAAGACTTTGGTTTAATTTGATACACAATTGGATCCAACCAAGCCCCATCAAAGTAATTACATCCATCTAATGTCAATTAGTCCATGGTTAAAGTGTAAAAGTGTGTCCCCATTTTAGCATTATGAGGTCACATATTGATGTAGTCGGCATTAGGCATCTCAATGATGAGATGCCTTAGAGCACATAACCTTAAAAGTTACACAACAAAAAAAAACAAAGAAATAAAATTCAATAATATAAGATTAGTTATTAATTAAATTTCAATGAAAAAATACAACTTTCACACAATAATTTCACAACCATAATATTGAATGAGATCTGTTACAACATCAGATCCTTAGATCTTTGATTTCCAACTCTGGTATTTCAAATTATATTTATCTCTTAAAATACTCAACATGATCTATGATTATCCTTTCTACCCATCAAAAGTACAGTGGCATGTTTATATACACACAAGACCCACTAACTTACATTAATGCCTTAATAACCCACTACAAGCATTAAATACTTATAATTTATCATAATGCACCACAAACATTAAATTCATAATAGAATACTGAGGCACTTTAACACATCACAACATAATGCATCATTGGGAAGTACATCACAAAGTGATGTTAAATGGAATTGTAACAACCTTCCATCATTCAAGGAATTAAATGTAAAAAATTAGTAACTATAATGACTCTTTATCCATAACACATTTTAAAAACATGTGTGCTCATAACAACATGTGCAGAGATAATAATTTTTCAATCCATGTTGTAATAATTCACAAACTCAATTGATGTAAAGGAATCCACTTACACATGATGAACATAATCCACTAAATTAAACTCTTTCATGTCAACCTCATTCATGTGTCATCATAAAATTCACAAGCCAAGCTACATAATATAACCCTTTAGCTACAAGATTCCAAAGCTTATAATTTTTATGGAACTTATCAAAGACTTACATAAAGTTTCACAAGTGACAACAACGTGGAATAAAAATTACATGTATCAAAATACTTACATAAAATGGAAAAAACAAACTTGCATACAAAAGACTATGGAAAATAACACAAATAGAGTTTGTGTGAAAACAAGACTTACACACAAAAAAACTATATATTTTCTAGACTATGTTTTTTTGGTTGGTTTGATATTACAAGTGAACGCAAATGCTCCTACATCATACAACCAGGTAAAAAAACAAACATGTGCTCCTTCTTTTGTGCCTTATAATAGCTCTATTGTTGGTATTTTATGTTTTATATATTCTAATAATATTATCCATGTCATAGCTTTAAGTTCTCAACATTTCCACTTTACTAGATATTATTTGTATTCTTTGTCATGTCTAATTGTTGACTTTGGAATCAATCACCCTTTCTACTTTCTCGTGCACTTTCTCAAGAATTTGTGCTCTCCAATCAATGTATTGAAAGTCTAAATATGTACTTGTGTTTTTTTCATTATTATGCCCTTAATTAAATAATAGAAAACAAACACATTAAAAATAGGTGATATGTCTATCCCTTCAATAAACTTGATCTAATATGTGTTTGATGCAAACTTTCACAATGCTCTACATGGCCCAATATTATTCCAATTCAACTTGTCATAATTTCATTTTTTAAATAAATCATTCCTTAAATGTGATAAGACCATCCCTCTCACTTGAAATTCCACTTCTCTTCTCTTCCTATCTGCATGCTTATTCCCAACTATTCACACACTTGTTAGTGTTAGTTATGCTTATACTAAAAAAAAATTCAAGTGTAACACTCTTCCTTCACCCATTTTTGATGTCACACATTCTATGATTATTCATAGACCAATCCCATACAAAATATAAAATGGTGTCCTTCCAATAAAAATTTAAATTGAATTATTATAATAAAACTCACATTTCATCGAAGTTGAATCCCATGTTACTGGATTTCCTTCAATCAAACATCATAAAATATTACCAATAATTATGTTGGCTACCTTAATTTGTCCATCCATCTAAGGATGATATATTTAAATAAAATGTAGCTCAATATTAGCTTCTTCCACAATGTCCTCCATAAATGTCCAAATAATTCATATTTCTATATAATACTTTATTGCTCATAAATCTAGGCAACCTTAAAACCTCTATAAAAAATCAGTTAACAATGTATGTTACATCACTAGTATTCTTACATGTAAAAAATTATGCCAAGTTAAAAAATATATCCATAATCACAAGTATGGAATCATGTCCCCTTTGTGTTTTATGTAATCTTAAAATAAAATTCATGCTAATATCTTCCCATTGTCTCTCTAGAATAGGCAATAGTTTATACAACCTTGTATTCTGACTTCTTCCCTTTGCCAACTAGAAAATTCTACCCCTATAAACAGATTTCCACATGTTTTCACTCATTCACAAGAAAATTTAATTAGTATCTAATTTTGCATATGTTTTTTTAATAACAAATATGATTTGTTGAACCTATACTATGCTTCTCTTTAATCAATTTTTTATGCATTAAAATTCTAGGTATGCATAATTGTGTTCTTAAAAAATGTTTTACATGAAATAGTCCAAATATGGTGTTCTATCACCACTAATTTTTTATGCACATGCTTTCCATGAATATTTGAATTATTCATATTCTACATACAAATCCTTCATAGATTAAAATCCTATGACTTTCACTTGCATCTCACTCATTAAGAGACACCTTTTACTCAACACATCTACAACTCTATTTGACATACTA
>JARHVA010005027.1:0-205000 GCA_037957365.1 Torreya grandis
TAAAATGGTGGTAGGTTAATATTATACTTATTTGAAAACTTGAAAGGGTAGTTAAGTAGTGTGTAAGAGGTGAAAACCCAAAATGGTGCCTTAAACGGTTACTATGACTCTTACTAGTCTAGTAATATATTTAGCTTCTTCATATGGGCACATTCAAATCATCCTATGACATTATCTGATGATGATATAATATTTTAAGTACAAGAAAGTATTGGGAGAAGAAAATGGATAAGAAAATCTACATAGGATATTCTTCAAATATTCATGGGTTATGTACCCAATTATCAGTTGTATGTATTTTGTCCTATCCTCCATGACTTGTAGTAGATATAAGGTGAACATTAAACTCTTTTGGCACCAAAGTACAAGAATAATTTGAATAGTCAGAGACTATAAATTACTATACATATGTATGCTTATATGAATAATAAGATAGACCTTTTTTGAGATCAATATAGACTATTTGGTTATGATTACGTACTAAATTTTTTATTTTGTTTCTTGCATACACTATCATGTTTAATGTTTGGATTAATTCTATCTAATTTACTCCAAATTATTTTCAAGCCTTACTTAAGTACTATTTAATCATAATTCCTATCTACTGCATGATAACTTACTTTTGCTATGTTTCTATTTTCCTTGTTAAATATGAATTCCCTACACTATCCTATAAACTTGAGTAAAAATTAGTTATCCTCACCCTTAACATGTTATATTACATTATAAACCTATAATAACACACATTGATAAGGTATACTATAAAAAAATATAGGAACAAAACCATAGATACTCCTAGTATAGTTTCATAAAAACACACATCAGACTAGACCAATGTACATCAATGTAGTTTGATAAGAAAATATAGAGGAATAAAATTGTATCAACCCATATTAGTATATTTTGATGGAAGGGAAATAAAAATGGTTATTTCAAGTTTGGTTCACCAAAATATATGTAATGAGTTAGTATTTACCTACAACTTATCCTATCTAAGAGATTTTGACTTAGATAAGGTAAATCAAATAGACCCGATTGATACTTAATGTATCAAGATATGACCAAATGGATCCACTAAACATATAAAGAAGCTAAATTGTCAAATTAAATAAATAGATATGGTTCCAAAGTCTTGAGGTAATTAATATATTCAAATAACTCTAACTAGGTCTCCAATATTAGAATTAATCTAATCTACTATTGCCAAGCTAGCAACACAAATAAGGGGGATGGTTAAAAATAAATTAAATAGGGTAAGGAAAGATGGTAGGAAAATGATGACCTAGGTGATCTAAGGTGGGAAATGTGAAGTTTTAAAAACCTATAACCATACTAAGTATAAATGTAGAGGAAATTTAAACAAGGAGTTATAAATTCATTCAAACCAGTAATTATGAAGCTTATATATACCAAATAAAAAAGTTAGGGTTAGAATATACTTAACTTTAATAAAATATATTGAGACTCAATATCCCACTTAGCCAATTATGATTTTAAATATATATATATATATATATATATATATGTATATATATATATATGTATATATATATATAAGTTTCATAAATATTAAATCAAGCTCTAGGATAAAAGGATTCCTATTGCATTAAATACTCCACAAGATAAGATTTTCCCCTCCAAGATAAGATTTAATAAATGATTTCTCAAAATGTAGACTTAATCATATCTGTAAGCAATGAAAATGCTTAAAAGTGAGTGTTCCACTCTATTGGATTCAAATGGGGACTTGTATTTATAGTGGTGGATGATCCTAACTCTTCCCAAATTTTTAGCTAATGCCATCGACCAACCTTGATGTAGTTAAAAATATGATGGTTTAACCTCAAACTAGGTCATCTATAGCTTATATAGTTATGAATAATCTATCATAACTTTTATAATGAATTGAATTGGGATGAAATATTTTTAAATTTGGAAGGAATTAGTAAATAATATATTGATTTGGGCCAATATAGTCAAAAAATATGGGTCTTGGTATAATAATGGATTATAATGAGGAAGATTGCTTATGGGATCAAATATGAGGGAATAGTAGTGTATATAGGTATGATATACTAAAAAAAAATGTCTCTTGAAAAACATAAATGGTCTAACCACCCCTTTCTAAGTTCACCCTTTAAGACATGCAAGAGAGAAAGAATCAGTAGATGATAAAGCTTAAAAGTATTATGTGTATATAGAGGATAATAAGTTAGTAGATAATTATCTAGAATTATGAATTTCAAAAATAAATGGTAATATAGTGGAAATGAGTTTAATGGAGTAATTATGGTTAGTATTTTATTTGTATGACTATATGGGGGAGGTGCACTTTTTGACACTTAGGTAAGTGGAACATAGGGGGCAACGTACCATAATATATGTATTTTTTAGGGACTATAGAAGGTAGTGCGTTGGTGGAAATATTAGTGGGAGTTCCATTTGAGGTAATGGAATTCACAAGGGTGTAACTAGGATTAATTTAAAAGGGAGGCACATTATAAACCATTCTTATATAATTATTACAAAAGGGGAAAGTTATTGAACTTTGGTAAGGCAAATAATTGGTGGATTGATTTGTATGGGGTTTTTATTTGGCTGACGGAGTTTGAATAGGAAGATTATGGATTTGTTAATTATTGTTTAGTGATACTCCTTGAATAAAATACATGTTTTAGAATAGTCTCATCTATTTTTGAGGTCTAAAATGTGTACCAAAAAGGTATAGATGAAATAATTTAGATTAGTAGTAATAGTTTTTTATACACCTTCATTGTTGGAGGATTTTTTTAAAGAGGGTGATAACATAAAATAAATTGATTTGTAATTTTTTGTTTAGGTTGATCCATTTTAGGTTTCTCTCTAAGAATTAGAATAAAATGGCTTGAATTGGGAGTGGGAAGAAAATGTAACCTATACAGTCCTTCCTCTATAGTCTAAATCCTTTCATTATATTTCTAGAACATCATCATTATTTCAAAGGCTTAGGTTTAGAGTTTAATTTGATATCTAATAATAATATGTTTCTATAAAAAACCCCAATAAATCAAGGACATATAATTTTATTCATGATTATTTTTATAAATTTGGGAATAATATTATTTATCATTTGTCACCACATGTAATCTGGTATGTGGAATGGAAGAGGAATTACTATAGGAGGGATAATGGTAGTCAACTACATTTTCATGGAAAATATACCCCAGTTTATTTTTAATAAATAGAGATCCCAAAGATTACATGAAATTAATGAGAAAACTTAGGATACATTAATGGAAAATATCACTTCATTTTTCTCTTCTAAACTTTTGGAGTCAAATAATACATTTTAATGAACTTTAAACATTATAGTATTTTTTAAATTTATATCAAGGTCATTTTTTATCAAAAATAAAATTCTAAATATCTAGGAATAATTATAATAATTGGGCTTATTATTATAATATTTATAATTATCATTTTTGGGATCTATTTTTATTTCAATTAAGTAATTAACTATGTGTATTTATTTGACTAAAAGGAAACCCTGTGTTGGCATAGACTCCTATGATCCCATGATCTATTAAATTTCCATAATCCCATGTCTAGGTACTCTTTAATTTATTATTCATTTTTGTGAAAACATTTTTATTTTAATTAACTCATTTGTACACACATATTTTAGGTTTATGAAATCCCATGTTTAATGGAAAGATTATATGTTGTGTGAGCTCTATCCAAATAAGGCCTACCACCTGTCAACATTCCCCACTCCCACTTTAAAAAAATGTGTAGAGGTTTGTCAAAATATGATATATGGTATTATGTGGTAAATATAACTAATCAAATCAAACCACATGTCACTACCACAATTTTGGATTGTTGTAGTGCCATTTTAAAGTTGTACACCTAAAGACCTTTTGGTGACATGTGGAATAATTTTTTTGACTATGAGAGCCACTTGGTCAATCAAAATACATGAGTTATATAGTATTCAACATACAAATTATTAAAATAAAATATGTGGCATGGTATGAATCCATATTTGGCACAGTCTTAGTAATTAATGAAAAATTCAAATTCCCATCCCACAACTACATGACCCTCATGATGATTATATGTGGATAGATATAATTGTACCATGGAATATAAGGGATGAAATAAATCCAAAAATAGAAATAAAATGGAAAAATTATTAGAATTAAAAATTAAAACCCACCTTAGAGGTAACTTTCACTTATGATGTTATAGTAACCATCACTTAGACTTCATGTTTAAAACTACACAGAGGATTTTGATGTAACACTCAAACTAAAAATTATTTCCATACATATTAGAAGAGGATATTTCATAAAATTTAGTAATAAAATACCCTTAGTTGCTACTAAATTTGTTCATTTCCAATGAAATAACATAAAATTATTTTGTCACTAGAAACATTGGTAGTAACCATGGTCATGTCTCATTCCACCTATGAACATGCTCATGAAATTAGGAATACCACATTTTCACTTTGGGATTGTGAGGTAAAATCATTAAAAAAAATTATTAAAAGTATTAGAATATGTTTAAATGGTCCTAGACAATGTTGGTGCTAACCAATATGGAATTATCTTCTCAAAAAACCTTATTACCATTTAGAAGTTGGGACTACACTAGGCTATGGAAAGTGGTTTTCAATTGTGGGGACTTGTTATATAATATTTTCACTATTTATTATTCAATAATTATATAATTTATTTCACCTATGGAAAGTATAGGACATATATAATATCAGGGCTTAATTCTATAAAATATTATAATTTACTTGATCCCACTATCCCATATAGTGGAGACATGGCCCAATAGTGTATGGAGACACATGATGTTAGGTAAATCCTAAAATATTTGGTAAAGTAAAATGATAATTAGGCTGGCCTTGAAATAATTTATTCTTATACCATTAAAACATTCAAATAAGGTGTTAGATTTGGTATATTGATGTTAAAAAAAATGTATGGGGCCAATGACATAGAGCATTGGAATAAATTTTGTGTACCTTTATTGATTATTATTATTGAAAAAAAAAGTCATTACATTATGAGGTATTATCACTTATAATTTATCCAAAAAAAATTTCAAAGTGAAGGGGGAATTTTTATATGATATAATATCTAGTTAATTCTTGTTGTGCCATCATGCACTTCCAACATCCTACATTTCCCTAGTGGACACCATTTGACCTTCCTACTCATTTAGTATACTCCAATTTTTTTTCTCTTGACTTTAAATCACATAATAAATACATTTAAATATATTGTTACCCACCCTTGTATCTATACATAAATGAAAAGAATATGCCTATGCTATCTAAGGAGATGAGAGCATCAATTACAAAAAATTAATCATATTATAATTTTAAGAATTCATTATCATTAGAATTGAAATAATTTTTATAGCTCCCTTAAAATTAAAATATTATTTAACATACAATATGGTAGAGTAATAAATTATTTATTAGTATGTTAATGGAATTACTATCTATTGCAAGAGTATAAAGAAAGAGCCTTATCCTAGTTTAACCTCCAATATTTTCAATAATGATTACAAAATATTTCTTGTTATACAAGCCATGGTAACTCACATGCCATATTTTAATACCCTATAGTTTCATGAAAACAAATAGTGGTATCCAAATGGGAATGTTCAAAGGCACATGTATATATTGAGGATAAGGCTCAATATCAAATATTACCATGAAGCACATGATGATGACATATTTTATTTAAATATTGTAGTTGATAATGAAGTGATTTCTAATTTGAAGGATAAAATATAGTGGAACCTCAAGTAAAAATAGGGAAAGCATTGGAGGAAAGTGGTGGTGAGAATTTACCTTTAGAAGAGACATCTAAAAATAGACCAAGGATTAAATAACATCATAACTAAATTATTCCTTCCATCTTATCCATATTATTCATCAAGACTTCCAATCATTACTGACATGGAGATCACTTAGGTAAGGGGATTAATTTTCACATCATCTATTTCTCTCAAAATTGATATGGAGTTCTTACCTAGTCCACATTCATCATAAGACACCATGTGTGTTTATTCAAAGCTCTCCCTGCTTTAATTTTTATTATATATTATGTATTTTCCACTCCAAAAAACCTAAATCTAGTTTGGTTTCATTGTAAGTCCATATATCTATTAGATATCATGTTTCTCCTCCCTTAGTGATATGTTTTGCCTAGCCTCATGATCATCTAAGTTTTCAGATTCACACATGTTTATACAAAATTTTATGATGGTGCCTACCACTAAGAGCATCCAAAATAAAATTATAATTTATCAAATATATATTTATGTGCCTAATGATATTCTAATTATTCAAGCTTATAGTCACTTATCTCTAGAATATAGTATTTATGTGTAAAAAATTCTTACATTTGGTATTCCTATATCTAACATTACTACTCAAAGTGATCTAGTCATAAATTCAATGTCTAAGAAAATAAAAAAATTTAAGATACTTACACTCCAAATTCACTATTTTTATGTGTTTCAAGACCCCTTGGATATGATTTTGAAATTTCCATTTCTTTAGTATAGGTAACGACAAATATTCCCAATATTAGACCCTCTTTTTACATGAAACAAGAGAAAATGTGTGTTTACATCACTCCCTTTATACACACCCCAACATCTCATATCATAATGGATTCAATCATTTACTTCCCTTAGCCTTCCAAATTATCTCCACCTCCTCCCACACCCATTTATACTTCATCCACCTCATTGGTTGCACCTTTTACATCCATTGCTACAAGTCCAAAATGGCCAACTCAACATGGAGACTGAATCGATGTTATCTAAATGGATAAGACATAAAGGATAGATATGGTTTATCTTATATACCCTTACATAAAATTATTTTTTTATAAAAACACTATAAATTTGTAAAGGGTGATGACCTCCACTTTCATGTAATATTGTAACCCTATGTTATGGTAGATAAAGGAGGATCTATTTTCATTAACCAGAATGAAGAGGATGAATGGTGGGGATTGTTTTTTGTGGAATAAATTTATATTTTGGGGTATATAATTGAGATGATTGAAAATTTAATGTAGTAAATTATGAGTCAAGTGATGACACTAAAATCACATATGAATCCTACATTTCACACTAACTTAGTTGGTATGGTTATAAATGATATATCTCTATTGTTTCATGCATTGATATAAATCAATGAAGGATTTTTAAAAGGTGTCACATTGAACCAAAATATACAATAATATTAATATATAATTTTCAAAATGGATAATAAGTTGAGGAACATGGATATATTAACAAAAAATGGAATTTTACTAGATTTAAGAATAATGACCCTCATTTATATCAAATCTTTTCTATCCACATGACTACTTATTTGTAAGAGTGGTTGAGAGACATGAATTTGAAAATAGCACACTTGGAATAAAAAATGAAAAATCTTGTCTTGGTTCAAGGAATATAATATATGTATTATTCATGTAAGATAGTAAGATCATTAGTATTGAGGAATTTGTATTTCATTTAAATAGATTAAAGAAGGATTTAAAGAGTTAAGTGGATAGGAATAATATGTAATGATATAAAGTAGTCATCAAATTAGTCACCCATGTCAATGATAATATTAATACAATTATTATCGATAATAATAGGTTAAGTACTACCTTGTAAAATCATATAGATCCATAAAACATAGAAAGGTGTTGTTCCATACTCCACTTAACAATATTTCCAATTTGGATCATGATGCAAAATTTATTGACAAATCCATATAGGAGAAAAAAGGACAAAAAAGGCTAGATGGAACTATTAATCAATGATTTAAAATGGATAAGAAGTGTATATATTATGTGTGGTACCAAGGACTAAGAATTCATTCTATTATTGACCTTATTTCTCTTTATTTTGATGTTTTGTAAAAATTAATTATTTTTATGATAAAATTTATGTTAGAAACTATGTATTTTTTGATGGGTCTAGGTTAATTCACGTTATATATGTATATGTTTTAAACCTCAAAGGCAAAAAAATCTATTTGAAACATTGATAGATTCAAAATCTCTATGATTTTTTGGGTCCTTAATGTTTTTGCTTTTTAAAATTTTAGTATTTTCATTATAGATGTTTGATCTTTGATGCTTATGGTATGAATTATTAATAGATGTGACTTAAGTTATGTTGAATAAATTACTAATATAGGTGATTTATTTAGTTAATTTAGTTAATCTAATTATTTTAAATAGATGTGTTTTCATTAAGAATTATATATAGTGATTTATCATACAAAATTAATACTACTGAAATTATGTTCATTACAAATATTTACTTAGACTACCATATTTTTTAGATTGAGCATAGGATGCAATACAAATATATATATATATATATATATATATATATATATATATCATATTTGAATTCATAGACTAATTTATTAATGTAAAATTATCATGAGCAATAAAATTTAGAAATTGTTCTTATCTACCCTTATTTCTCTCTATTTTATGTTTCTTTGTCTAATTCTCACTTAGTCTTTAGGAATTGTTAATATTCATTTTGGAAATATTTCAATTTAAATTGAAGTGTGATTATAGGAGTGATGTCTCTAAGTGTGTTTATATTTTCATTTTTCACTAAACTATTCCATGTAGACTACGTATAAGAGTCCAATACTAAAAATCATGCCTTACATTATCTATGATAATTGTAAAATAAGAGGGTTTAATGTGATAATTTGTTAAGTTTAAATAAAACCCACATCAATATAAATAATTTGGTTTTATAAGGAGGTCCTAATCCATATTACACCCAAAATCTTTACATTTTTTCATTCATGAAATACTATTGATTTCCTATCATTTATTGTTGGGTCTAATTCTAAGTCAATTTCCCTACTTTTTTCACCCTTAGAGACACATATAAGACATAGGAATAACATAAGAAGACCTATAATATCTATGAATCAACCTAGTTCACCCATATTTTCAATCCAAATCTATTTAGACTGATGGAATAATCAGGAAGATCACCCATGAATGTCATTAGGGATTTTCATGATCTACATAGATCCAAAGAGATACTTCCTTGGGTTAACACCCAATGGGGACCTTACTAATAAAGATAAAATATCATATAATACTTAAATTATAATTATTAATGTGGAACATGATGGTGTGTCATTTAGAATATTCTCATTCATCTTAGAGGATGTTGCATATGACTAGTTTCTAAATCTTCATGAGAACTTCATCATTGGGTGGCATCAATTTATTAACACATTTTAGCCTAGTTTAGATAACGTTTTAACTTGGGTGTTTTATAAAAATAATTTTATAGCATGCACAGTGATAAAAATGAGATAATTAAGGAATTTAATATAATATTTAAAAATATTTATAGTCAAATTACAATGTTGTATAGAGCTAACACTCTAAGAGCACTCGAAATGTATAAAAATATATTTGATCCTTTGATAATAGTGCCCATCCATAGAGATACCCTCATAATTTTTGTAAAATTAATCTTATTTGGGTCTCAAATATTTGATGCTTTCATAGTCCATATTTATATCCTTAATTATGCTTTTAGGCTTATCCTAAGTCTAGTTTGTGTTCATTTATTATGTTTATAAATATATTTTTTCCAAATTTATGAGGTGTCACTCACCTCTCATGTCCACTTATATGATTTTATGTTATTTTTGTGTAAATCATGTCCCCCCACATGGCACACTCATCCTCTTCAATTGTACTAGGATAAGAGACACTTGACACACATGTTAAAGCTTACACATGTAACTCCTTATTCTTACTAGCTCTATTTATTGGGCTCTTCTCCTCCTCTCTTCAAGAATTTTAGTAGTTGTAAAATATTTATATTGATCTTAATATTGCATATTTGTGATTATATTGTGGATTAATTTTATTTTCTCTCACTCTCTTAACTTATTCTTTATATGTTCTTGGAGATTCATTATTGCAAGACTTCTAATAATATTTTGGGTTTTTTTCATTCAAGAGTTTCCCCACTTGTCAAATATCTTGTCTTATATCTATGGTTTACTCAATTTTTAAATGTAACATTATTTATTTAATAGCTTGTATTTATTTTTTCAACATTCTATTTATATCTTTAGTAATATTCTATCATAGTATCAGAGCCACAACTTTTAACATTAAATTTTGAGTCCTTTGTGGAGGCCATTTGATATAAATGAAGCATGTTTATATTGGGATGCCAACTAGATATAGATATCCCTATCACTCACCCCCCCCCCCCCCCCCCATTTCCCTCACCCTCATCCTCTCCCTCTCTATATAGATGAGATATATTCTATCACCATATAGAGAGGTTACTTGACTATATAGAGTCCCTTAAGAAAGTACTATAGATGACAGTACCCTATCTTGTCTTTCTATACAACTTTATGTTTTTTATTACTTATCAATCTTTATAGAGTACTTGGAAATCATTTCTTCTCTAGTTTATTTGATATATTTGAATACTAAACTCTATTTTTGTAGTAATATCTCCTTTTTAACATAGTTATGATTTATATTTTAGTTTTTTACATTATTTTAAATTGTTACTTACTCTATGTTTTTTATTTTAGTCTTTGTCCTAGGGATTTTGCACTATACATTAATATTTTGGACTATCCATTATAATAGTATGTGTGCAAGGATTTTCATATTAGATTTTTTTTCTATGCCTAGTTATATGTTATTGAAGGCATAGCATTGTTTTGTTTCACTCTTTATTTTTTATGAGCACTTTTATTTAGTTGTAGAACCTCTTTATTCCTTATCTATAGGATTATTTGTCATAGTGCCTTTTCTAACTTTTATCTCTATTTAGAACAGAGTTAAACATCTTTGTATTTTTTATGATCCTTTTGCCTCCAACATATTTGACAATCCATTATTTTTTTTCTATTTTTTGTAACTCATGCACTTCTATTTTTTCTTGGAACATTTTAATGTTTATATTTTCCTAAGGTTAAGATATTTTGAACCACTTTTAGTCTTTTACACTTGAGTTTTTTATATATGTAAAACCTTCATTGATAACAAGTAAATAAATTTATATCATCCTTCATGTATGCAACATATTATCCATTCCTTGTATTTATTCAAACTTGGATTGTTTTAATGAATTCATATTTTTTGAACATGTGAAATTTCAATGAGAATAGATATTCCTAGGTAAAATACCTCGTTAAAAATATTTATTTACACTTTCATGAGTGGAAATTTTCAAAAAAAATAAAAACTCAAATTCATATTTAATTTTGTTTGACATGTGGCACTTTTGATGTGTATGACATGTTATTTCTAAGCCAACTCAAAAAAATAAATAAATAGATTGGAGACTTGTTTTTTATTTAGAGTTATTCACATAAAATAAAATAAAAAAGGATTCTATTGCCAAGCACTAAAAATATATATAATTTTTCATTTTAAATACACTCACAAAAATAATGAACGCATCCTACACTACAAATAAAGGTGATGTAAAAAAATCATCAAAGATAATGTAAATTTGATGTGATGGATCAATGCTTAGATTTTTTAGGTTATATTTAAGTGTAAATATTTAATTTTTTCATGAAAAGATGTTTAGGTCATGAGGAATTCAAAATTTGGTCTTTTATTCAAGTTTTAAGTTTTATTGATAAAATGAGAATTTAAATATTTTAGTCTATAAGTATCAAATGAGAGTATTTTCCTCATTTTATAAGTTGGTATATGGTATTTATTACATATTTAAAGGGTCTAAGAGGTTATATAAGGAGATATCAATGTGTCTAAGGTATCAACTCATCCTAATTCATATATATATATATATATATATATATATTCAAAATTAATTTTTAAGTTGATAAGTCAAATAGTTTTATGTTGGAGGGGATCTTAACATGGTTATTTAAAATAGTAAAAGATAGAGAATAAGATATTATGTCAATAGACACATTAAAGGTGATTATAATGATTAAAAAATTAAGTAAATAACTAATAAATTGAGGGAGATGAGTAGAGAAAGGTGGTGGCAAGTTTTATAGGTCTGTATATATGATTGTTGGTCTGTAACTATGTATGTGAGTAGATAAATTAATAAAATAATGATTTAATGGATATTAAGGTTTAATTATAACTTCATAATTTTTATAAGTGAATATTATTATTACCTTTTGGTTCTATTTTGTATTACTATAGTGTTTCTTTTGACTACAGAGGTCTTAAACACATTACTAACATTATACAATTAAGAAAAGAGGGTTCTTGTTAATCTTTCAATATAATTCAAAAAATAAAATTAGTTTGTAAGGGAATATAAATGTGTATAGGGTATATGCAAATAAAAAAGAGATATAAAAACTTAAAATAAAATTATTTTTAATTTAATTGATGCTTGTTATTTTAGCATAATAAAAAATTATAGGATAAGCATGGTTTATGCAATCAAAATGAGTCTATTTTTAATCTTTTAAGGTTTTTTAGATATTGAAGGTGATTTTTAAATTAATATAAAGATGTATATACATCACTAAATTTAATAAATAACCTATATCAATACATATAATTTAAATTATCTATTTTTTTATGTTCTCAGCCTTATGATAATCATTTAGGGTTTAGGATACCAAAATTTTCATACCTTCAAAACAAACAAGAAAAAATTCCTAATTTTTTTAATAAAGGTTCATGAGGTTGTTTATGAGGCATTCAAATTGGTTTAATGGTTTATGGATACATGTAGCTCAAGATATTTCATAAACTCAAGCACATACCTATTTATAAGGTTTAAACCCCTTACTTCTTGCATAAAACTTGAATATCTTATAAATGAGTGAATGAAAGTTCACATAGGTTTGAGGAAGGATAGGAAATTATGTTGGTAAATTTTAAAATAAGATAGTAGAACATTTTGAGTCCTTTAAGAGAAGATATAATTAAAATACAATATGTAGACCTATGTTTTAAGATCTAAAACTCCTTTGATGTGTTTCAATAAAAATAACCTATATATGTAAAGGTTAAAGTCTAAATAAAAAATAAATACTATATATAGGATTTAAAAACCTATGGAAAATTTGAATAACTTTGTTCTTAAGTCTAAAGGAGGATAAAGTGGTTAATTTTACTCAAAAATTAGATTATGTTTTAGGATATACCCATGAATATGTGAAGGCTAAAGATTGATTCTTGATATCAGACTAGCTTGAAAGGAAATAAAGTAATTTTTTTGGTTAATTATAAAGTGATATAGAATCATTTGAAATTCATGAGTGAATGATAAATAGTCAATAACTACTCTAAGATATATTATATACCCTATATATAGTTAATCCCAAAGAGGAGAGAACCAAGTAAAAATGAGACATGGTCAAGAAGGTGTACTCTAATTTCTTGGTAAGGATTCATATAAATGAAAGTCAATAGAAGTGAAAGAACCTAGATAGAGTATGAAGCATATGAATTTAGAGTCTTGATAGATTTTAAGGTTAAGATATAAGAATCCTATAAGCCTATTGATAGTAAGACAAACCTAGTGTAAGGTTCAAATAATAGTCAGGTAATAAAATTACATCAAATAAGAATTAGAAAACCTAGTTGGATAGACTTAACAGAGGCCTACATACATCATAATGGTATTTGATCTTAGAAAAAACTCTTAAAAAGTGTGAAAAGATATGAGTGAAAGAGCTTTAGGGTGATTTGAAAGAAGATAAATTGAAATAAGTTCTTGAAACTCTGAGAGAGTAAAGGTTAGTAATCTTGTATCCCATTTATAATTAAGAAGGTAAGGATAAAGAGTAAATTGAGGCTAAAGGAGGAAAAATCCAAGGTGAAATAGAATTGAAATTGATCTAAGGTGAAAAAATTTGGAGTTGTAAAAAGATCGAAGAGAAAATTTTGGTGGGCACAATAGGAAGAAGAGAAGTAGAAAACAAATGGAAGGACTTCAAATAAAGAATAACCAAATGAAGAAAAATAATGAGATGAGAAAAAAGTGGGAACAGAAAATAAGAGTATTCTCAAAAATAAATAACTGAGATAAATCAAACCTTAACAAGATTAATTCAAGGTTTGGAAGAATCAATTTAAAATTGAGTAAATTAGGGATTCATATTAAGAAAGATGATTAAATGATCAATCAAGAAAATGGAATAAATAATAAATAAGACAAAGAAATTAGAAATTAGAGTAAACTAATCATAATAAAAATAAACTTGGAGAGGAAATAAGGCCTCAATATTTTGATTCTAATAATTTCTTTGAATGTGTGATTGCATGTATATAAATAGATTAATATGAGGCCCAATTTGAGGTCTCAAACATTAAAAATTTAATGTAATATAATCTGCTAATTAACAATAAAGAACTAATTATAGAAGTGTAATATGAAAATTAAGCTAGAAATAGATCATGTGTAGAAGATCCTAATTGTGTAGATTTATCTTCTCAAAACCATGTACAGAATGTTGAGTTTGAAACTAAGATAATATTAAACTAAAAAAGTGAAGAATGGATCCACATGAAGATAGTTAGAATCCATGACAAGTATGAACATCATGCTAGTATTGAAAGGAATATGAACATGTCATTAGAGTGTGAGAGGATAATAATTTATTATCTAAAAGTAGTGATGTTAGGAGAATAAGAAGAAGATTCTCAAGATGAAAAAATATCTCATTGAGGAAATGAGAGAAGGAATAACACAAAAGGTAGTAGTTTTGAATTAAGAAGCATTTTAAAAGGTTATATGGCCTCAAATTTTGATTTCTAATGTTGCTTTTGATTATGTGCATGCAAATTTATAATTTAATGAGATGAAGGATTTAAAGAGTGTCTTGAATAAGGAAGAATTTATGTCATTATGTAGAATCGTTAAAGGAAAGTATGAAGATAAAACACATAATTAAGTGCTCTTGGAGATATGGTAAACAAATAACTTTGACCAAGAATTAAAAAGATGGGATGGTAAAAGAAAAAAAGATGAAGCACAAGGTGTACTACTTGGAGAGACAATAATAAAAACACCTACAATGGTGTTTGGATTAATAAATTAGATAGATATGTAGCATTAAGACATATTTAACTTGACACATGATTAATACAAAGTCTAAGAATAGGTTATGGTACACGTTATAGTACCATATGAAGAAGAAATCAAAATTAAAAATAAATAAATGGAATAATACAATGAAGAGGAAGTGTTAATATGGAGACAAATAATATAGGGATCAAATTTTGTGGAGCTCATAGAAGATAAAGAAGATTTGAAAATGAAATTATTTGAGTTATTATATCTCTTAAACTCAGATAATGATGCATTAAATGAAAATAAAAGTGGTAAATAAGAAGATACTGAAGATTTAAAATCCTATCTAAGGCTCTTATACAATAAAGAAGATCTAATAAATCTTCTAAAGAGCAGCTATGGGGAAGAGAACAAAGGTGCATGGAATGAGGAAAATATTGAATACAAATAAGATATATGAGTAAATGAAGATAATATTAGGCATGCATATGCATAAATAAAGGTACCCAAAAATTGGGAAAAGAGGAAAATAAATTTTATTTGAGTTGGATCTCAAATTTTATCACTTGAGGAGTATGATAGCGGAGCATCATAAAAGATAATGTAAATTTAATGTGATGGATAAATGATTGAGTTTTTAAGGTTATAGGTAAGTGTAAGGAGTCTTATTTTTTCATGAAAATGTGTTTAGGTTATGATAAATTCAATTTTTTGACTTTAATTCAAGTTTTAACTTTTCCAGGCAAAAAAACAATTCAAATCTTTGAATGTATAAGTATCAAATAAGAGTATTTTTAATCATTTTGTAAGCTAGTATATGGTATTTATTACATATATAAAGGGTAAAAAAATTTATATAATAAATATTAATGTTCTTAAGGTATTAAATCATCCTAATTCATGTATATATCTATTTAAGGTTACGTCATAAGTTGATAAGTCTATTATTTATATATGTTGGAGGAGATCTTGGCATGAATCCTTAAGATAGTACAAGCTAGATAAGAATATATAATGTTAATAGAGACATGAAAGGTGATTATAAGGCTCAAATAATTAAGTAATTAACTAATATAGTGAGGAATATGAGTAGAGAAATGTGGTGGTAGATTTTCTAGGCTTGTATGCATGGTTGTTGGTCTGCAAGTATGTATGTGCATAGATACATAAATAAAGGAATGATTTAATGGATATAATGGTTTAATTAAAAAAATTTAACGTTTTTAATTGAATATTATTTTTATTTTTTGGTTCTATTTTGTATTACTATAGTGTTTCCTTTGATTACATAGGTCTAAAACACAATACTAGTATTATATAATCAAGAAAAGAGGGTTCTTGTTAACCTTTCAAGATAATTCAAGAAATTAATTTTGTTTGGAATGGACTATAAATGGTGTAGGGTATATTAAAATTAAAAATATACATAAATATATAACAAAATTCAATTTTTCATTTGATTGATGCTTGGTTTTTTAGCATATTTAGAAACTACAAGTTAAGTAGGATTTATACATTTAAAAAGATACTTTTTAAAATATTTCAAGATTACTTATATGTAAAATGTGATTTTTAAAGTAATACCAATGTTTATAGGCATAATTAATGTCAAAAATAATCTATAATAGTCATTATAATTTAAATGATCCATTTATGTATGTTCTCATCCTTGAGACAATCAAGAAATGTTTAAGATACAAAAATTATCATATCTTCAAAATGAAAAAACTAAAATTATTGAAATTTATTAAAAAGGTGCATGAAGTTTTTTAAAATAAATTTAAATTTATTTAAAGTTTTTTGTATATATATAGCTCTATATATTTCAAAAACTTAGTCACAAACTTGTTTGGAAGGTTTATATCCCTTCTTGTAGAAAACTTAAATATATTCTAAATGAGTTAATAAATGTTCTTGAAAGTTTGAGGAGGGATGGTAAATTATTTTTTTGAATTTTTAAATAATATTTAAAAAAATTATTATTCCATTAAGAAAATATATCATATAATTATAGTCTAAAGACCTCTGTTTTAATATCTAAAACTTTATTTATGTGTTTTAATAAAAAAGAACCTATACATGTGAAGGTTAAGGTCTAAATAGTATATTAATATTATATTTAGGAGTTAATAAAAAATTTAAACCTTGAATAAATCTATTATTAAGTATAAATGAGGAGAAGTTGGTTAGTTTCTACTCAAAAATTAGAATATATTTTAACATATAACCATGAAAATGAGAAGGTTGAAGATTGCTTTTTTATATCATAATAAATTGAAAGGAACTAAAAAAACATGTTCTAGTTAATGATAAATTATTATATAATAATTTTAAAGTCATGATTTAATGATTTATATTCAATAACTACTCAAAGATACACTACAAACTTTACATATAATCAAGCCCAAAGATAAGAGAACCTAGTAAAAAATAGATCTAGTCAAGAAGGTGTATTCTTATTTATTAGTAAGGACTAATATTTTTTAAAAAAAAAGTGAAATAAAAATAATAGAGTATAAATAGTATTAATTTTTATTCTTTATATATTTTAAGTTTAATCTAGAATAATGCTACAAGCCTATTGATAGCAAGACATACCTAGTGTAAGGTTTAGTTAATAGTCAAGTGATTAAAGTAATCAAATAAGACCTAAAATAAATATTTATATTTAAATATAAAATGTTTAATTACATAAAAAGGTTATTAAACCCAAAAATAAATATAAATATAAAAGTGAAATGCAAAAATCATACATAAAAAAATGAGACTTGCTTTAGAAAGAATCACCTATTGACATTTCAGATACAAAGATGATATAAGAAGGATGGATAGAGATGGAAGAGGAAACATGGACATAAATATAGGGTGAATAATAATTTAAAAAATCATAAAAATCCTTTACCATAACATTGGACAAGGCAACAAGAATAAGACATGGAAGCAGGTGCAAAATTAAAATGTTTGGAAGAAATAAATAAATAGTAGGAATAAGAAAATAAATAAAAGGTGGAAATATAAAAGAGAGAAAAAATAAAACTACATAGATAATAAAATAATAGTTGAAAATAAAATTAGGAAGAATAGGCCTTGGAAAAATAAAAATATGTTGAAAAAAAGGTTCAAGAAGACACTCTTACCAAACAGAAAACAATTGAGGTATTAGTGACATAGAAAAAAAAAAATGAAGAGAGGTATAAAAGTGATAAGGAAGAGAAGGAGAAAACTAAAATGACATAAAATGAGAAAAAGGGAGAGAAGATGAGGGAAAAAAGGAGAAAGAATATAAGGATAAAAATTAGAAATAAGATAAAGATAAAAAAGAAAAGGAAAAGATGGAAAAAAATGAGAATGAAGAAAGGAAGAAAAAGGAGAAGGAAGAGAAGGAGAAAAAACAATAAAAGGTATATAAAGAGAAAAATAGTAAATGGAAAAATAAGTGGCCCAAAAATCTAAGGATAATAAAAATAAAAAGTCAATTGAAGAAGATACCAAATAAGTAGAAAAACATGACAAAAATTGAGAATAAGCCACAAAAAATAATTTTATTCAAACTCTATTACCATCTCCCCTATTCATAAGAAATTAATTTTAATTCAACATTCCATATCCAGTCAAGAAATTATCACCACTTATACCTCTCAATCCACTTCATCTAAATTAATTATTCCACCCCAAGATTATCTCACTCAAATAAAATCCATTATATCCTAGCTCTAGAAAATCAACACCATCTTTCTTATTCTCATTATAACTAAAGAAAATCTACAAGGAAAAAATATAAAGTTGCATATGTTATCCACTTGTATAAATCATAATTATGGAAATATATTATAGGAAAGTACATAGTATGAGTAAATGTAGATATGTAAATTGTTATATTTAAAACTATAAGATGTCATCTAGGAGATGGTAAAGGTTATGCCAAATTTTGAATAAGATCAAAATTTACCTACCATGTAATGGTTCATAAATACATTACCCAATTTGATCAAGCATCAATAAGTCTCGAAGGTATATAGATATAAATATTGGAATCATAATGTACTAAGGGGAAGGTGAACCAATATAATTATAAAATTTTACTTTCACTTATAATCATTCATCAAACAACATCATCATATTAGAAATATTAACTAGTCTATAAATATGAGAATATACACATAACAAGTATGAACACATCATATAGGTGGGAAACCCTCATGGGGAATAAAACACACTAAACATATCTTGGAAAAATATTCCAATAAAATAATGAATCAAATTCATTTGAGAACCCACTAAACATGGAGTGCCAACCCCAATCTATCAAGTACCAACTTGATAGAGTCTTTTAGCAACCACCCAATTGTAAGAAACTACCAACTCCATTGGTGACTCAACACCAAATCAACCACCTCTTGAATAAGCACCCACTCAACCAAGTATAATTTTTACTTCCATATTTTTCCATGTTTAAATTTTCAATAGATTATGATCCTCTTCTTTAACTCTTCACACACTTCTATTCCTTTCAAACTGACCTCTAGCCTTCTTTACTCAACTAGCCCTCTTCTTGACTTGATTAGGTCATATGACCCTAATACTCATAATTAGACCTTATATTTTATATTAATTACACCCATATTATTTTACACATGACATAATCCTTCTCATCTTTTTTTCTTTTATTTTCTTAAACACACACTTCTCTTACACACATAAATAGGCCTAATTAGCCTTGTTTTTATACTAGTCTCTTGATCTCACATACCTTGGTCATAAATTCACACTTCAATAATTGTATGAAAATTAAAATAGGTAATATAAAACATTTAAAACATTAATAAATCATTAAATTATGTCAGCCATATCTTAATAAAGCAAACTCTCATTTAGGCCTTCATTGAAACACACTACACTTAGTATTTCTTGGAATGATTAAAAATATAATAAATATAATTAAAAAATCATATTTAAATAAAATATACCTTATAAAACTTCAATTTATGTCCAAAAAACCTTTTAGGTTCAACCACCATTTGAACTCCTTCTCAAAACACTATTCACACTAGGCCTGTGTATACACAAAAAATCTATCTTGAAAAACTGAAACATAAGAATAATTTGTTAAAAATATTGGAAAAATAAAATATTAATAATAATAATAATAATAATAATGACATAAATTTCATAAAAATATTAATTATACCTCATCACTCAAGTAAAAATTACTCAAACCTTTCTATGCAAGTAACCCTTTCAAAATTATCAACTAGCCTCAAAACATAGTTATGGAAACATGAAATTACAACGCCTAAAGGATAAAAATAGAAGTATAAAAATGTATAAAAATTATATTAAAACAAAATAATAATAATATAAAATAAACATATCATAATATCTAATGGAAACTATTGGTCTTACAGACCGGTCTGTTGACCTTCTTTCTCACAGTCTTTACTCAGCCAGACAAGCTATTTTGGATTTAATGTTCCAACCTCTTAAACTAACTTAAAATCATAAAAAAATAATTTATATATAATTAAATCCATTAAAAACATCATTATTTTAATTATATATCAACTCATGGCATAAAGTCTCAAACCCATTGCTGTAACATGCTTACCCAAAACTACTAGTTTGCTTTGTAGACTAATTATGGTGATTTTGAATTTAAATACCTTTTAGACACATTAAAAATATCCTAATACATGTTAATTATCATATATTATCATTATATAATTATAATATATGTATATAACATGGTCGTATGACAATATTATTCTTATAGACCAATCTCACAACCTTGCACCTTCACAATGTCATCTTCATTAGACAGGTCAACTTATGAGGAACATTTTCATCATTACCATTTACCTAAAAAACATATATACAAAATTAAAATGTATTAAAGGTATTGAAAAACATCTCCATACAATTTTATTAATCCTTAATCATGTTATTACATCCCTAATCAAATTTTCATTTTTATCTAGTTTTCTCACTATCTGCACCACTAGGTCTGTTAACGAATGGTCAAATTGTATGACAATTTTAACACCCCTAAGGGATATAATATACTAATATATATATATATATATATATATATATATATATAATATAAAATTATTAATATGTAACCTTCATTCATTTATCAACTTTGACTTGGTCAACTCTATCTACTACAGATTTTTGAGAAATAAGGTCTTTCCTATAGGGTCCACTCATTCTCCTAACAAACCAATCATACATAGAGGTGCCTGAGAGAGTTTAATTTAACCTCAAATAATTTTAATATCAATTTATACCTTTTTTGTAAATTTTTATCAATATCTTCAACATTGGGTCATTATTAAGGTTCTTTTAGGGTTTAAACTATCTTCCAGTCTTAACAATCATTTATAAAGCTTAGCCCTTCATTCTAGAAACCAATGTTTCAAATTTTGAGGTAGGACCATTCCTAATGTAACATTAATATTTTAGGTACTCATGTAAATTTTTCACATTCCAATGAACACTTGAAAAAACTTCTCAAGTAGACTACTCTACATTTGGTGCACTTGAGAGACCTTAGAACCACTTTTCAAGCCTTTTCTTGTAAAACATGATCTAAAAAATAATAAATATGCTTAAAAAAACTTTAATTACATTTTTAAATGATCAAATATTCACTCATTCCTTGTAAAATAAACACAATACCTCATTACGCAATACTTTCTCTCTTTCCATGCTTAGACCTTGACCTGCAAGTCACATTAGGCCTTGAAACAGACCTTATAACCACTACCTAAGATTTTAACACCTCATGTACATAATATACAAGATCCTATCATGATTAATCAATATTGAACATTATTCATATATATTTTCAATAGTTCATGATGCCTCATTAGGCCAAGCAGGGTCTAGAGGTGGTCTAGTTGTATATTAGGTCTATAGGTCTTACCCATACATGCTTACACTAAGACTCACTTGAGTGCTCCAAAGCCTCATATTCATTCTAAAAAAACCTCATATAGAATCTTATTTGGATATTCAATAGAACATATTCATATCTTAATAGAGCATCTTTAGACCTACTTATACAGATCTTTAGAGCTTGACTAAGGATATTCCTAGCTCATGGGGTTCTATGTTGAGTCTTAAAAACCATTACCAAAAAGGTGTTAAAAAAACTATTGATGACTTATCAATACTTCAAATTCTCTCTCAATAGAGAGACATTATTTTTATTGGATTCCTTGTCATATCAATAATACAAGCTCATACCCCACACACCATGCATCTTGACATCAATGACATCAAATGAGATCAACCTTAACATTAATGACAACACTTCTCACCAAACTCCCCCTTTGTCATTGATGGAAAAACATTCTTCAAACTAACCACTCTAATCTCCTCTAGTATGATCAAACTCTCTTCTTACACTTTCTCCCCCTTTGACATTAATGACAAAGGTCTCTCACAACTATCATCTGTAAACACACCTTCTTTGAAACAAAAATTCAAAATATAGAACATTAATCATTAAGTCAATATGATCCCCCTTAAACCATACATAAATATTTCAAAATGAACTCATATTAAAAGAACACTTCAACATCGATCACGCTTAGTCAACACCTTGAATAAGTCCCCCTCAAACCAATATAATATCCATCTACTTATTCTTTACACTACTGATATTGAGTTTAAAATATACTAACTATAAACCAACCTAATGTATACATTTATCTACTAGCTCACTATTACCTCATTGTTATGCTTAATGAAAATTATATCTCCATGCATCATGACTATCTTATCTTTGTTTGTTACATAATTTCCCACACATGAGATTATTTTGATGATTGATCAACACACCTCTTTCACTCATATTTATCTCATATCTAACTTAGGTCTTCTCATCATATTATTTGACTATCATCTTGAATCCTAGAGATAAAACCATGTCTACCTAATGTTTAAACCATCATGCCATCATCTTTTATGAATCATACCTATTTTTAGATAAAGGGACTTATTGAGACCAACACCGCCCATCTTTTTTTTAAAAAGGGGACCCATGTGATTGCTTTTTGAACTTCTACATCTTGGAATGAGTGTGAAATATTGTTTGATAATTTTTTGGTTTTGATAAAAATCATTTTGAAGGTTAATAATTGTAGGGTTCCCAAATAATAAACCCTAGCAATTTTAATTTAAACTTTCATGGGAAAGTCTAGTGGGAAATTTGATCCATAATCAGGTTTTAGCTTAAATTTCATGCACTTTTACAAATCTAAGGCTTTATTATTATTTTCTAGATTTTATCCAATGGTGTATCAAGCTCTAAGTATTTTATAAAGGCATATAGTTAATGATTTGGACCCTAGTAAAGATCCAATAATGATCTCTTGATTGAAGGTTGTAAATCTAATGGTGTGAAATAAAGATTTCACTATCTTAAATTTGATAGGTTCACCCCTGTCATTTGAAATCTACGAGGATGTTTTTGATGGGACCAAACCCATCAAATTTAAATTGAAATAGAAATATTTCATTGTCTTAAATTTGATAGGTTTACCCCCATCATTTGATGTTTGTGAGGATGTATTTGATAGGATTGAACCCATTAAATTTAACTTAGACAATCCTCAAAGCTTTTAGATCTCTTGATGGTTTTACACATGGCATTCAATTATTAGATCAATAAGTTTCATTATTTTAAAATTGATAAGTTTTCCCCCATCATTTGAAATATATGAGGATGTATTTTATGGGACTTAACCCATCAAATTTAAATTGAAATAGAAATATTTCATTGTCTTAAATTTGAGAAGTTCACCCCCATAATTTGTCGTTTGTGAGGATGTATTTGATAGGACCGAACCCATAAAATTTTACTTAGACCTTTTTTAAAGCCTAATCAAAGGGGTTATTTCTAATTTTTTTTAAAATAAATTATTAGTTTTCTTATGAGGATAAGATTTAGATATAAAATCTTTTCCTAAGTCTTTTATTGATTAAAAGGGTAAGCTTTTTGTAGGATCTAATGGTGATCACTTGCTCACTGGATTTGATCTAATAGTGCACATCCACATGGAAGCCTCAAGATCTCTTAAAGAATCTGATGGTGGTCACGTACTCATGGGATTTGATCTAATGGTTCAAGATAATTGAAGACTTTTTAAAGGCCTCAAAATCTTAATAGATGGCATAATCAATAATCTCAAAGATCAAGAACCAATGAAATGCAAGGACCTAGAGTTGACTTTCCAAAGAAAAATAAAATGGACTTTTGAAAACCAATTATCACTCTTCAAACGACATTTATGAAATATTCCATGAAAGGCATGAAACCCTACCACATAAGCTCCACATAAGTATGGAGGATCAAAATGAAAAATATTTCATGATTGAAAAACATAGGAGAGATGTTAATAAAAGTTCCATCATATCTAAGGAATGTATGAGATCAAAGTTTGATGCTTTGATTAGGGATAATAAGCCTTTAGGATAAATATGTTAGTTACATCCTTTACAGTATCACTTGTTGCCAACACCATCAGGGACAACACATCAATAACCACCTATTGAGGGACAATATTCTGAGCCTCAATAGGGAGAATTGACAAAGTCACCTTAGATTAAGCAACTTGAGGATGCAGAAAGAAAAGATAAAGTTAAGAGTGAGGATTCCAAGATTGAGAAAAGACGTATTGAAAGCCTCAAAATTTAGGCATCCCCACCAAGGCATTCTTCCCTAATAGAAATTATCATCTTAATTACTTTGAAAACTAGAGAAATAATGGAGAGTGCCCTAGTTAACATCATGTATACTTATGGTTTGGATAAGGAAGAAGATCCATCTGAAGAAGTAGGTAAGGAATTGGTACCATTGAGTAGTGGAAAGAGACAAGAAAAATTAGCCTTAGTTCCTTTGGCTTTAAGAAAGAGGCCTAGGTTAATATTCAATTACCCCACTAGTGAAACAAACCTCTTTAGTGATGAGAATCCTATTCATAGACCAACCATTATTGATTTGTTTATTTATTGGAAGTTTTAGAAAATCCCATCTCTTTCTCCTTTACTAGATCTAACTCGAGTGGACATATGTGTTTAGAATAATGCCAAACCATGGATTCAGGATATGTTAAACAAACAAGTAGAGAGAAGCATCGATATTCTTCACAATAAGAAAAGATAATGGGTTGGTAACCTAGGAGCCTCTAGAAGTTCAAATGTAGAGATTCCCAAATAACCATAGGTGAAATAACTTGATCGTTAGGTCCAATTTAATCTAGAGACATCAACTCTTAAAAGAGTAGTGACCAATAAAGTCACCATTGGTATTGAGAAGTTCACCTTGTAGAAGGTGGAGCCATTAATAGGCTTAACTCCTATTCTAAGACAAGTAGCAAGGAAGAATCATATTTCTCTAGAGGATGTAGTTAGTGTGGTACTAGCCCAATCAAAAATGGCCTTGGCTAGAGTTCAAGGATTGAAATAGAGGATCCTCCACTTGGAAATATAAAATCAAGATTTAGAAGCTCAAGTCTTCTTAACAATTCCTAAAAATATATTTCAAATGTTGAATAAATCCTTGATGGATGCATTCAAGAATTTAAAAATCATTAAGTCTAGATTGAGTGCTTTATACTATCAAATTGAGATGGCACAAACCTTAATCATCTAGTTACAAAATTCTCAAGCTCAAATGGAGGAGCTCATCAAGGTGCATAAGACAAAGTAGGCATTGAACTTCAATATTATCAAACTTAGACATCTAGATATCCTCATGGTATTATTGGTAGATAAAAAAAATATTTGACTACCTGGAGTAGTGATGTTAAGGACTTCAGTAAGAGAGACATAGATTTGGTAAACTAGATTGAAAAACTTATAGGGAATCTATTAAATAACCCTTATCAAACCACTACTTTAGGCTTAATTGATGATGAATAATTTAGGTAGAGGGTTAATACTCACATCTAGGGCATCATAGATAGCCAAGGTCATTTAGCTAAGGACAACCAGAAGACCCTTCATACAATTAATTTTTTAGGGAAGCAAATGACAAAAGTATAATGTGTCAAGGAACTTGTATCTTGGATAGATAGTGAGTTTGACAAGTTAGTAAATAAAAAAGAGGATTGTCTAATGAAGCCTATAGTGGATTTTGAGCTGATCAAGGAGTAATACACCAAGGTGAAGCACTTTTTCAAACAAGGTTAATTGGAAGGACCTGTTGACCCAATTTTGCCCCTCAGGCAAAATCTCGGTCACCTCTTACACCTGCTTCGCAGGCTAGTCATTTCGGGTTGCAAGATCCACCTTCAGGTTTCAACAGCGCCGTTGCAGAGCGAAAGGCAGTCTTCAAATGTCTAGGAGAGAAAGAGGGAAAAAGTTGGAGTGTTCGGCACTTAGGCGAACAGAGGGCAGGAAAAAATGCAGAGGGCGGCAAGTTCGCCGCCCACTACAAGGGCAGGTAAAATGAGCCCACCTACAAAAAATATGTAGAGGGCAGCAAATTCGCCGCCCACAACACAAAACGCCGTGGACATCGGCCGACGTCGGCAATATTGCCGTCGTCGGCACACTACATGAACCGACGTCAGCAGAACCACCGATGTCGGCAGAATAGCGGCAGGCGGTGAAATAGAAAAGCCCACCCAAAGGCGGTGAAACAGAAAAGCCTGCCCTAAGGCGGTGAAATGGGAAAGTCTGCCTATGGCGAAGAATTTGAAACCCCCGCCCTAAGGTGGTGAAATGGAAAACCCCACCCCATGGCGGGGAAGGAGAAATTGCCGCCCGGAGTATAATACTACCGACGTCGGTAGCTTTCACGAACCGACGTCGGCAATACAGCCGCCGTCGGTAGCTTATCGGCCGACGTCAGCAGGTTTTCTATACAAAGTCTGTACAAAGGGTGGAAAAATTGCCGCCCACTATAAGGGCGGCAAAATTCACTTGCAGTGCACAAGAAAAAGCCCACCCAGCCGCCAGAGGAGACCAGCACGCAAAATGAGGCAGACTTGTGATGTCATCAATAGTGTTTTTCATGCTTTTCAATGAAACTTCTCTTGGCTCTTCTGCTATAAATACACAGACTTAGCCATTTCTCAGGATCTTCCTGACTTTTGTAAAGAGCATGCTCTGCATTTTCTCCACCTGAATCAATAAGAATACAATTTTACCTCTTTTTTTGGATGGATACTCTGTGCATGTTTTCTATGTTTAATCTGTGTTCAGTCATTTCCTTATAAATGCTCTCACAGGTTTTAAAATACTAATGTATCAGCTATCTACAAGATGTCAGTTTGCAGTTTACAGGTGAAGAGTTCCATTTAGGGTGCAGAAACAAAGGAGGTCACTTATAGTATGCATTCCACAGCATCTTGGTGAGTCCCTGTTTCCTATATCTTTCCCTGTCATCCCAGCAACCTGGCCTTTTCTACCAAGTTTCAGTGTAGAGTATACTTGCATTTTTCTTGATTTTGAGAGTGGATCTAGAAGGTCACCCCTTTATTTTGGTGTATCACCTCTTTTAGAGTAGGCTATTTGCTTTCTTGCACTTCTTTCCCTTTTCATCCCCCCCAGTATACCTATATACCTATATTTTGCACTGCCTGAAACAAACAAGATACATCAGAGGGAACTAGCCCATATCTAAAGACTCCCCTCTCCTGCTTCACCATCCCACAGGTGAGAGAGGGGTTTCCATGTTGCGGGGAGAGGGTAGGAATCTGCTTTCCTGCCGCTGGGTGCCTTTTCCAGCATCAACAGTTTTGGCACGCCTGGTGGGACTCCTTTTTTCAACACAGTAGTATTTCAGGACTGATGCTAGTCCTGCTGCAATTATTTCAAAAAATTTCAGCATCTGGCGACTCCACTAGTAAGAGCTCAGCTCTTTATTTTTAAGGCCAGTCACTTAAACTCCTATGCCAAAGGTTACCACAAGGTTAGCTTCAAGAGGAGTCCCCTTTGAGTTCATTGAACTACCTTTAAACTCTGCTAAAAGGCTCAGGTTTGAAAGAACTCGCCCTTATCCACTAGTAAACCCTCCTGGACTTGTTGCTGAAAATACCAACCCAACTCGGCCACAAATACAACTTGTTCCAGCCATGGCCTTGCCTTTTGCAGCTTTTTGTGGTGAGAGTCCTTTAAACCTCCCACGCTACGATCCGATCCCAGGAACAGCTCTAAAAAATGTGCCTTCTTTTGATGGAGTGGGACCTATTACAGCGGTTGAGCATATAAAAAATATTGCCAACCTTTGCAATATTCACAATGTAACAGAAGAGAATATTGCCATCAGACTGTTAGCCTCGTCTCTAAAAGGAAAAGCTCTCGACTGGTACGGCACCTTGCCTGTGAATTCTATACATTCTTGGAACGAATTAAGTACCCGTTTAACTGATCGTTTTGGGGAAAAAAGTGATGGCCTCTCTCTTGCAGAACAACTGACCACTATAAAGAGAGCTCCACACGAGTATATGCAGGACTTCAACACGCGATTTCAGAAGACTTGGGATAGAATTCCTATCTTGGTAAGACCGACTCCCAGCTATGCTTTCTTGTACTATCTAAAAGCTTTAAATAGTGACATCGCTATGATGATCCAATCTATGGGGGGACACATCCTGCCAGCTGCATACGACATAGCCATTACAGTTGAAAATTGCTTAATTCAAGCCAAAAAAATTGCCCCTAGGCCTCATATGCCACTTTTCCCAGAACCGCTGCCCCCAATTCAGGCTGTCGCTCCTACAATTGCTCCCCTACCTGTCATTGAGAAACCAGCGGCTTTTCAATCCAATGAATTAAATGAAGTTAAGGGCCTGTTGCAGAGCATGTCAAATGAACTTGTTGCCCTTAAAAGGTAGCAAGCTCAAAACCATAAGCCAAACCAAGGTTATCAAAATTACGGCCATGCTCCTAGACCCCCTTTTCCAAACTATAACCAAGGTCAGGGGCAGCTCACTACAACCAGGCCTTATCAAAATTATAACTCGGGCCCTTCTTCATCATCTAAAGCCATGGTGCCTACTCAGAACAATCTAGTGCAAGAGCAGCCAGGTCATTCAACCATGGGACAAAGTCAAGAGCAAGCCGCCCACACAAACGATATGGTAAATTTTTTCCAAAATTCAAAAAATCAAGCTGTTGATTTCTCTCAGTTTTTTGAGTTTCCAGCTCAGCCCAGCACGAGTAGCAATCAAACTCAGCCGGATTCTACCCTGATAAATCACGAAGAAGGTGAGTTATGTGCAATTAATCATGGGGGCGCTACAGACAATCAAGCTGATTGCATTGCAGCCAACACCAGATTTAAAAGAAGAGCAATTGGAGAAGCGCGGGCTTCCCCTCAGACAGCAACGAATCCTCCACCACCCCCTTTTCAGAGTACCCCAATTCCTGGTCAATCGTCTGTACCTCCAGCTCCTCAGTCTACAGCTCCAGGTGGGATCAGCGCAAAGGAGAGCACGAAGGGAATCAGCCCCCAAGTTAATATAGTTGATCAAATGAAGAAATTGCATGTGAATATTTCTCTTTGGGATTCGTTGTCTCTTCCAGGATAAAAGGAGGTATTGAAGAAAGAATTGCATGAGCTAGATCGACAGGCCGCCTTGCCAGACACTAATAACGTCTTGATGACAAATGGGCAGCCTTCTGCTCTAGGTCAGGTAAAGAAAGAAGAAAAGACTCCCCCTTTTTATGTATCTTTGATCATAGGAGAATTTTTAGTACACAATTGCATAATTGATAGCGGGGCCAGCACTTCAGTAATGCCTAAATGCATTGCTGATAAGATGGGGTTAAAGTACGAAGCAATGAACAGAGGAGTCTTGCAACTCGATGGAACACCTGCAAAGATAGTCGGAGTCCTAAAGGGACTGAGTTTAACATTGCATGCCTGTCTGACATTCTCAATCCCCCAGGATATAGTGGTAGCAGACGTTCCTCCATATTTTGCAATATGTTTGTCTAGGGACTTTACGTCCAAGATAGGGGGCTATCTAGCAGCAAATTGGTCATACCTGGTTTTCAGAACCAAGTACGAAACTAAAGTGAAAATCGAATCTGAGCCACTCTACAAGGACCACCTAGAGCCCTATTCGCCTAAAGTAGCGAATGTCAGTTACACTATCATTGATCCAGAAGACTCTCAGACGAACAAATCTTCATCTTCTGCTCTTGAAGGAGTCACAGATTTACTCTTAGATGAGTGGGGAAGCGATAACTTCGAGCACGATCCTTACAAGTTTATTGAAGAAGTGGATCTTGGCATCTATTGCTTGCATGAAGAAAGTGCCATCATGTCTAATATAATGAAGGAGAATGAAGAAGACCCCAGCCTGTGGCAGCTATACTTCGACAGTTCCAGAAGCAAACTGGGTGCTGGCGGTGGGACAATGTTAATCTCCCCTTCCAAAGAAAGGTACTTTTCAGCTTTCCATTTCCAGTTTTCTTGTACATGTAACATTGCAGAGTATGAGTCTTTGATTCACGGACTTGAGTGGGCAAGAAAAAGAGGGATCAAGAAATTGCAAATCCTGGGGGATAGTGAATTAATTGTGAACCAAATCAGAGGCCTAAACCTGACCAAAAACTCCTTACTGAAGTCTTACAAGCATAGAGTCTGGGACTTGATGGAGGATTTCCTTGCTCTTAACATTACTTCGATCCCCAGAGAACAGAATAAATAGGCTGACAGGTTGGCAGCTGTTGGTGCCCAATTTGATGTTCTGAAAGAAATAAGCAGGGGTTGTGGTTCGTGCCATTTAAAGGTGGTGGTTCGGCCTTCAATTCCAGATAATGTTACAAATTGGCAGGTCTTCAAAAGCGACCAACAGATAGCTCTTTTCCTGCAGGAAGAAGCCGAGTTTGTGGTCCACAATCAAGCGAAATTGCAGCAGCAATATGGAAATCAGATTGTTCAATTGAAGAACAATAAACTCCCTAAGGGTCTGGTCACACTTGAAAGTATTTTCAACGGAGAAGACCAACTAAGAGATGACAAAGCATGCATCACTACCAAAGAGGAGAATTATGAAAAAGTTGAAATCTTCAAGGACAAGTTGCTAGCGCTTGGTAAGGTCTGCACGTTTCAAGAAAGGCAAAATTTTATTCTGCTATGTCAAGAGTTCACTGACGTCTTCGCCTGGAACTATAGCGACTTGAAAGGCTTCAATCCAAGGCTCACCCAGCACATTGTTGAATTAGATGAAGGCGCAAAACCAGTCACACAAAAGTAGAGGCCTGTAAATCCGATGGTCGAGCTCCTTATGAAGAAAGAATTGGTCAAGTTGATTGAGTTCGGCATTATATTTCCGATCAAACATTCCTCATGGTTGGCCAATTTGGTTCCAGTTAGAAAGAAAAATGGGGAGATCAGGCTATGCGTCGATTTCAGAGACCTTAATAAAGTCTCTTTAAAAGATCATTATCCCCTTCCAAACATGGAGCAGATCCTCCAAAAGGTAACTGGTTTTGAACGTTTCTCCCTCCTAGATGGCTATTCAGGATATAATCAAATTCTGGTGCGAGACTCCGACCAATACAAAATAGCCTTCACCACTAAATGGGGAACGTTCGCCTACCAGAAGATGCCTTTCAGGCTATCCAACGCTGGTGCTACTTTTCAGCGAGCCATGGACATGGCTTTCAGTGGTTTGATAAACAAGAACGTGCTAGTGTACCTCGATGATATAACGGTTTTCTCCAAAGAGGCAGGGCAGCATATGAAGCACCTCAGACATATTTTTGAGAGGTGCAGGGAATTTGGCATCTCCCTAAATCCAAAGAAATGTGTATTTGCGGTTCATGAGGGGAAACTTCTTGGCCACATTGTGTCCAAGAAAGGTTTGTCTATTGACCCAGAAAGAGTCCGCTCCATTCTGGAGATGTCCCTACCAAAACACAAAAAAGGCCTTCAGAGTTTCTTTGGCAGGATAAATTTCATTCGAAGGTTCATTCCGAACTTTGCTGAAATAGTTAAACCCTTGACCTCCTTGCTAAAGAAGGGTGAGGAATTCAAATGGACGACGCCAAGGAAGGACAGCTTTGAAGCTATCAAATAGGCTCTGACCCAGGCTCCCGCTCTAATCAGCCTCGACTTCAATAAAGACCTCAATCTCTATACTTTCAGCAACGGAGAAGTAATATCTGCCATGCTTACCCAAGCAAATGGTGATGACCTCGAGCAACCACTTGCCTTCTTCAGCCAAGGGTTGGAGGACTTCGAAACCAGGTACACCTATGTAGAGAAGCAAGTCCTGGCAGTAGTGCGCAGCTTGAAGAAATTCAGATATATGTTGTCAAATAGCAAAATCCATCTCATGGTTCCACATCTTGGCGTCAAGGATTTCTTGACCAATCGAGACTTAAACAAAAAAAGAGTGGGATGGATCACCAAGGTAATGGAGTACGACATAGACATCAAAATCACCAAGTTGGTGAGAGGAAGGGGCTTGTGTGAACAGCTAGCCGCAGATTTGAGACAAAGGGATGAAGATAGCTTGCTAATCCATGACGCAGCCACTGCAGAAGAACCAGCTGTTGTAAGAGATTAGACACTGGACATAAGGCATTTCCTTCTTACGGGCGAATGTCAACAGAGTCTCGATAGGGCCGGAAGAAGGTATTTTAAACTTTAGTCCCTTCCCTATGTTTTGATTGACGAAATATTATTTAGGAAGGATCTCTCTGGGGTTCTCCTGAGATGCATTGACTCCAGTCAGGCTGACAAGGTATTGGCTGAGTTTCACGATGGGCCGGCAGGCAGCCATTTTGCCCCTAAGACCACAGCAACAAAAATAATGAGAGCTGGCTATTTTTGGCCCACTCTTTTCAAGGATACCCATGCCTGGGTTAGAAAGTGTCAGAAGTGTGCACTCTTTGACGGAAAGCAGCGATTGGCTGCCATGCCCCTACAGCCCATTCAAATTGAACAACCATTCATGCAGTGGGGCCTAGATTTTGTAGGGATGATCAATCCTCCTTCTAGCGCCGGACACAAGTGGGTCCTGACTGCTACGGATTATTTCACTAGGTGGGTGGAAGCCATTGCTTTGAAAGAAGCAAATGAAAGCGCGGTCTTAGATTTCTATGAGGACTTAGTGACACGTTTTGGGGTCCCAGCCACTATAATCTCAGATAACGCCTTGGCTTTTTTGGGGACAAAAACTAGTGAATGGGTGCTAAGGTATGGTATATACCTCAGCACCTCATCAAAACTAGTGAATGGGCGCTAAGGTATGGTATATACCTCAGCACCTCGTCAAATTACTACCCACAGGGGAATGGACTAGATGAGTCCACTAACAAAAATTTGATCAGGATTATAAAGAGGACCATGGAAGGAAATCAGAGAACTTGGCATACTAAGTTGAAAATAGCTCTATGGGCCGATCGAATCACCCCAAAAAGGTCAATCAGAAATTCTCCATACACGCTTGTGTATGGAAGGGAAGTAAGGCTTCCTATCTCACTCAAATTGCCAGCACTGGACCTCGCTCATCAACTACAGCTAGAAGAAGGAAACAACATGGAGGTCAGATTGTGTGAACTAATGGAGCTCCAGGAAGTAAGGAATCAGGCCATGGTCTCTATGATCAGTCACCAGCATCAGGTGAAAAGACATTTCGACAAGAGGTCTTCGTCAAAAAATTTTGCTGAAGGAGACATTGTCCTAAAATGGGATGAGGATAGAGCTAAGCCTGGTAAACATGCAAAATTTGATGCCCTCTGGAGCGGTCCTTACATGATTACTCAGTGCAAGCAGCATAACGCATTCCAGCTCTCCAGGTTGGATGGCGAAGAATTGCGTATCCCAGTCAATGGGATACATCTGAAGCATTGCCACTGAATTTTGGTTTGGCTGTACATAGTTTTCCCTTGTTTTTCTTCCCTATTTTTCTCTAAGTGCAGTTTGCACAGTTAGTTGTTTTTAGTCTTGTGTGTTTCCCTTTGTAGTGGGGGTAAATTCTGTATATTTTGATTCTGAGATATTTTGAGCTGTTGTAAACATCTTCAAAGTGACCATCTGACTCCGCACCCAATGGATATGCAAGGCAACTGGGTTCTAAGCATAGCAGGCATGCTTCCCTCGTAAGTCGCCAATTTGTTGACCCAATTTTGCCCCTCAGGCAAAATCTCGGTCACCTCTTACACCTGCTTCGCAGGCTAGTCATTTCAGGTTGCAAGATCCACCTTCAGGTTTCGACAGCGCCGTTGCAGAGTGAAAGGTAGTCTTCAAACGTCTAGGAGAGAAAGAGGAAAAAAGCTGGAGTGTTTGGCACTTAGGCGAACAGAGGGTAGAAAAAAATGCAGAGGGCGGCAAGTTCGCCACCCACTACAAGGGCGGGTAAAATGAGCCCACCTACAAAAAATATGCAGAGGGCGGCAAATTCCCCGCCCACAACACAAGACACCGTGGACATCGGCCGACGTCAGCAATATTGCCATCGTCGGCACACTACATGAACCGACGTCGGCAGAACCGCCGACGTCGGCAGAATAGCGGCAGGCGGTGAAATAGAAAAGCCCGCCCAAAGGTGGCAAAATAGAAAAGCCCGCCCTAAGGCGGTGAAATGGGAAAGTCCACCTATGGCAGAGAATTTGAAACCCCCGCCCTAAGGTGGTGAAATGGAAAACCCCGCCCCATGGCGGGGAAGGAGAAATTGCCGCCTGGAGTATAATACTGCCGACGTCGGCAGCTTTCACAAACCGACGTCAGCAATACAGCCACCGTCGGTAGCTTATCGGCCGACGTCGACAGGTTTTCTATACAAAGTCCATGCAAAGGGCGGCAAAATCGCTGCCCACTACAAGGGTGGCAAAATTCACTTGCAGTGCACAAGAAAAAGCCCACCCAGCCGCCAGAGGAGACTAGCACGCAAAATGAGGCAGACTTGTGATGTCATCAATAGTGTTTTTCACGCTTTTCAATGAAACTTCTCTTGGCTCTTCTGCTATAAATACACAGACTTAGCCATTTCTCAGGATCTTCCTGACTTTTGTAAAGAGCATGCTCTGCATTTTCTCCACCTGAATCAATAAGAATACAGTTTTACCTTTTTTTTTGGATGGATACTCTATGCATGTTTTCTATGTTTAATCTGTGTTCAGTCATTTCCTTATAAATGCTCTCACAGGTTTTAAAATACTAATATATCAGCTATCTACAAGATGTCAGTTTGTAGTTTACAGGTGAAGAGTTCCATTTAGGGTGCAGAAACAAAGGAGGTCACTTACAGTATGCATTCCACAGCATCTTGGTGAGTCCCTGTTTCCTATATCTTTCCCTGAAACCTCCCTGTCATCCCATCAACCTGGCCTTTTCTTCCAAGTTTTAGTGTAGAGTATACTTGCATTTTTCTTGATTTTGAGAGTGGATCTGGAAGGTCACCCCTTTATTTTGGTGTATCACCTCTTTTAGAGTAGGTTGTTTGCTTTCTTGCACTTCTTTCCCTTTTCATCCCCCCCCAGTATACCTATATACCTATATTTTGCACTGCCTGAAACAAACAAGATACATCAAAGGGAACTAGCCCATATCTAGAGACTCCCCTCTCCTGCTTCGCCGTCCCGCAGGCGAGAGAGGGGTTTCCATGTTGCGGGGAGAGGGCAGGAATCTGCTTTCCTGCCACTGGGTGCACTTTCCAGCGTCAACAGGACCCACCAATGGAATTCCTAAAGGAATATTCTTGTTGTAAAGTATATACTAGTCTATTATCATATACTCTTTCTTGTTAATTTGGCATGTGTTTTTTTCACATTGTAGATTTGTATCAAGGATAGTTGTCTTTATCCACATCTGGATATTTTTAAAAGTTAACCAGTTAACCACCTATGTTTCCTATAAATAGGTAGATGGTTACCATTTGTAAAGGGAGAGTTTTTGATAAATTGATACCAAGAGAATTTAATACAACTAAGGAATTATAACAAGATTATATGATCATTTTTGTTAGATGTCTATTCTATCTCTCAATTATAGGGAGTTATCTTGAATTTGAATGATTATTATTGTTTGAGTTACATTCTTTATCATAGGGTTGTTAATTTGTATTAAATGCTAAATTGACTGTAAAGATCTAAAATATACTTCATTTTATTTTCTTTATATTTGGATGTACTTGGTTATCTACATCATGATATCAAACCTTTAAAGTAAATTTGGTTCTTACTTATGATTCATATTTTTCCTTTGAATTTTGCTTTATTTGTGATATAATTTGAGATTATGTTATTTTATAACATAAATTGGTTCAAATGTGCTCAAAGTAATTGGAATTATTTCATAATATTTGAGATGAAAACTTGCAATAATGTTTATTTCTTCTTTACCCTTCTTTTTTTGTTATTTTTATCAACATTCACTCTAGCTTATAGGTCATTGTTAATAATCATTTAGTTTAACTACAAAATCATTAGAATTTTAAGTACTTAATTAGTATTGACCCTAGTGGCTCCCAACCACTAAATCACATAAATATTTTGGATAGTTTTCATACTTTTATTCTATTCAACCATAGACAATCATTGAATAGTCACAAACTACAACTCATGCATTGGATTCTCAAAATCCTAAAATGAGAAGTGTTCTTCAACACTAAGATCACCTATGGTACAATTAGAAACATCAACATGAGAAGCTCCACTAGTGATAGAAGGAGGGCCTCTTTAAATATTATTAATATGTTTTGAAGTGTATTTGGTATTAATTATCTATATTTTACATAATTATGTTTTTTTTTAACATAAATTATGTAAAGATTTGTAACCTTTGTAGAAATACTACTTTTGTTGTTAAAAAATTATTAGTATTTGGAGTTAAGATAGCTTATTTTTCTCAAAATTGAAAATTATTTGACTATAATAATTTTATTCGAATCATAAGTTGTAAATATTGGTTATCTTTACATATTTCAATATATCTTTAAACTTTTTTAGTTAAATATTAATGTCCTTTGTCCTCTTATTAACAATTTTTTTTGCAAGTTAAGCTTAGTGAGCATATTATTTGTCACAATTTGTAAATTAATGTGTTACACTATGTTTTAAAATAGGATCCTTAGTCTTTAAGCTATAATTACCAAGGATTAGGACCAGATCATATTCAGAGACTAGAGAACCCTTGCTTGAACTAGAAACTCACACAAGGACTATGAAGGACATAGGTAAGCATAGGTATTCTAAATCTCTACCATCATCACCTTTGTAAGAGATTATTGTGCTTGATCTTCATCCAAACATGGCATGGCTTGGAAGTTACCCTATCAATATACCAAGTGTGGTTCATGATTTACCATGTAATCCAAAAAAAACATTTGCCAATATTTAGTCTAAATGGTATTATGACTATTGAAGAACATGTTAAATCTTTCAAATCTGAATTAAGATTGTTGAATATTATTCATGAATATGTATCGTGTATATTTTTCCCATTTACATTTAAAGATGCTTCATAGAAATGGTTCCTCAATTTATTTGACAATTATATTGTTTCATGAAATAATTTTGACATTATTTTCATTAATCAATTTGGAAAGATCATAATCCCTTGTGTCATTTATCATCAATTCACAACTATTAAGAGGGATACAAGTGAACCTATTAGGTAATTTAATGCTAGGTCCTAGAAGATGTTTAGCTAGACCATGGATCCATATAAACCTAATGAAGTTTTAGCTTTGGAGGTTTATAAAGATGTTGTTGACCCCATGACTTATATATTTTTGAAGAGAGATATTACACTTATCATCACATTGGCTCAATCCTATTCTAAAGTAGTGGTTATTAGTGACCAAATTCAACCCCAAGGATAGATGGCTTATTCTATCCCAAATGTTAATCCTCAAATTCCTGCATTAAACCTTCTCCCAAGTAATAACCAAAATACCCTAGCATTAAACCAATTTATTGCTTTGAATGTATTGCCTACTAGTCATGTTCCTCTTACTCAAAATATACTCTTCTTGAGCCATTAGGCTACCAATGGATTTCATGACAATGATCAGAAGGCTTTAGTGCCTATCAATGAAATTGATAGTAACAAAATTAAAAATGATGATGTTCCAAAAAATGAGAATGAATCTATATTGAAAATGATACAAAATCTTATAATTTATTTTCTACAATTGCAAAAACAAGTTGGTAATGCTAATGATAATTATGGAAGGAACTTCACTTTCCAAAAATTCAGCAGACCCAAGAATAGGTTTCAAAATGATAGTTTCTATAATAAAAAGCTAATGAGTCTTTCCCAAGAAAAAAGAATAAGGATATAAACCTCATTGATATTACCTTACTAGATTATTTTAGGGTACATGCTACTTCCAAACATGGTGAGATTGATTGCATTAAGTTTTTAAAAGCTTTTAAAGCTTTTCAAGAAGAACTTAACATGTTTGAAGTGGTTCCAAACAAAGAGGTTACTACAAATTATTATGAATCTAAACCATCTAACCAAGTACATATGGTAGAAACATTTAATTTCCCTTTTCAAGAAGATAATGAGCCTAAGAATATTCCTAAGGAAATTCAAACATTCTAATAATTTTTGAAGACATATCCTCTAAGAAATAGGGAACAAAAGAACCATTGACTACCTCTACCCCTCCAAAAAATTATGAGACCCCTTTAGACACTATATCAAAGAATAATATTGAACCTCATAGAGGAAGTTATTATAAGTTAACATTAACTATTGATCCTCCAAGAAAAGTTGGTTACAATATTTTGGAAGATATGAGAAAGATTAAAGCTAATATCAATTTGCACGAGCTAACTCAAATCATAGAATAAAGAGACTTACTCTTGGAATATTTGTCAAAGAAAAGTGGGAAACCTCCTAAAAATGATAGTTCAATGTAATTACAAAAATTATCAAAGTAGAGTCCCCAAATTTTTAACTTATAGTTAGGATATTCAGAGAAAATGTTCATAATTATCTTTTTGATTTAGGAGCTTTAGCCAAAATTATGGCTGTTAGGATATGTCAACAACTCAAGTTAATTCCAATCAAATATGATAAGGTAATCACTCAATTGGATACATATAGTGTTAATTTTGTAGGATAATTATTAATTTTTCATATACAACTAGCTAGTGAACCAACGGTTCAACAATTCATTGATATCTAAGTGGTAGAAATGCCTAGTGCTTATGGATTTCTTTGAAATAGAGAATGGAATAAAGATTTAAATGGATATATATCTACTAATTTTTCACATTTATGGCTTACTTGGAAAGGTGTGATAAATAAAATAAGATTAGAAAGGGAACCTCAAATGAAACACATGATAACATAATATAATGTTGTTAACAAAAGGGTAAATTTCCTAGATTTTGATTTGGGAGTTTTCACTTTGGAAATTACAAAAGAACTAGTTTCTAAGAGTTCTTCTCAAATGTATGGTTTGTGGAAGTATACATTGATGGTTCCAAGTGAAAATGAAGATCAAGAGATGGTATTGTATTGATAAATCCTTTAGAAAAGCAATACCATGCAACTTATAAGTTACAATTTCCTTGTACCAATAATTTAGCTGAGTATGAGGCTCTCATACATAGATTGTAGTTTGCCATTAAACACAAAGTTAAATAAATCCATATTTATGGAGACTCTAAACTTTTGGTTAACCAAGTAATAAGTAAGTACTAGTGAAAATTGTCTTACTTAAAGAGATATAAGTTTAGGGTGTGGGATTTGATCAAATCTTTCGATGTTTTCAAAATATTAACTATTCCAAGAGAAGAAAATAAAAATATTGATGAGATTGCCTCTATTATAGCTAACTTCATGCCTAATCATGATTCTCAAAGAATTAGTATTGAGCTAATACCTTGTCCTTTAGTTCCTAGCAATATAAATCATTTCTAAGTTTTTAATGATGATTAAAAATCATAGATTTATTAACTAATTTTGGGGCTTTTAAAGCTCACATTATTGATGAGATTGATGAAACTTCTCATGAGGAGGAACTTAATGGTAAAATAATTATAAAAAGTGATAATAAAATACCTAAAGGGATGATTTCATTAAAAAGACTATTTGATTTTGACAAAATTTTTGAAACACCTAAGCAACCCAAGGTAAATGGTAAGGATTATCATGCAATGAATCTTGGCTCACATGATCAGCCCCAAATGGTGAATATAGGGAAGGCTTGCACTAAAATGCAAAATAGAAAAGCTAGAGAGTTGATTAAAAAATACAAGGATGTAATTGATTAGTCTTATGAAGATTTGAAAATATTTGACCCAAGGGTCATTATTCATACCATACCTCTTCAAGAAGATTGAAAACCTTTTAGATAGAAGCAAAGGCCAGTCAACCCTATTTTAGAACCCATGATTTTCAAAGAAGTCAAGAAGCTATTGTATATAAGGATAGTTTTTCCTATTATACATTCCACTTGGGTGGAAAACCTATTCCCAGTTAGAAAAAATAATGGAGAAATAGGATTGTGCATAGATTTTAAAAACTTGATTAGAGCATCTAAAAAGGATAATTATCCTTTACCTTCTATAGACCAAGTTATCCAACCTATTTTAGGATCTTCCATGATGTCCTTTTTGGATGGATTTTTGGGGTATAACCAAGTGATTTTTGCTCCAGAGGATAGGATGAAAACAACTTTTACTACTAAATGGGGAGCATACGATTACAAGAGAATGCCTTTTGGATTAATTAATGTAGGGGAAAATTTTCAAAGGGCCATGGACTATGATTTCTAAGGTTTAGTGGGTAAGTGTATAATCATATATATGGATGATCTTACAATATTTTCTAAAAATAAATAAGAATACTTCATACATTTGAAACAAATATTTGATAGATGCAAGAGGTATGGTATATCTCGTAACCCTAAGAAAAGCATATTCTATGTTACTAACATAAATTTTTTGAGACATGTCATTACCAAAGATAGAATCTCAGTGGATCCTAATAGAATAGATGCCATTTCTAAAATTAGGTTTCCCAACAGTCAAAAAGAACTTAAGTCATTCTTTGGGAAGATTAATTTTTTGAGGATGTTTATTTTAGGCTTCACTAAGATTGTTAAACCTTTGAATGACATGATTAAGAAAGATGCTATAATTTCTTGGAATAAAGAATCCAAGAATGCCTTCATTGACATTAAAAAGGTAATTGATAAAGCTCTAGTCCTCATAAGTCCTAATTTTTCAAAGAATTTCTATCTATATTCATTTTCTTCTAAGGATAATATGGCTACAATGTTAACTCAAAAGGTTGATGGGAATGATCATCCTATAAATTTCATGAGCAACAAATTTAAAAATGTAAAAGTGAATTATTATATGCTTGATAAGCAAGCTTATGCATTAGTAAAATAAATAAAAAAGTTTAGACATTACCCCCTTAGAAATAAGGTACATGTTATATTACCTGATTCAGCTACAAAACTTATGTTGAGTCAGAATGAGCTTGCAAAAAATAGAGGAAAATAGATGGAAATTCTACAAGAATATGATATAGAGATGAAAATTTAAAAATTACTGAAATGTTAGGATCTAGTTTAGATGATAACTAGTATTGACCCAAAATTTCTTATCATGCAAGTAGATCAACACAACTTTCAACCTAATGAGTGGTATGACTCTATTATCCATTTACTTGTCAATGGTGTTTATCCCTCAAGATTTATAAAAGAAAAGAAAAGAGAATTAAGGCTCAAAGAAACTCATTATCTCATCAAGAATGGAGTCTTGTATGAGAGGAATTTTGAGGGAATTTATTTGAGGTGTGTGTCCAAGGAAGAAGCAGCTTAGATTATGACTACCTTTCATGAAAAATTAGGAAGTAGACACCCTTCAGGAAGAACTACAACTCATAATATAATTAAGATGGGTATTATTGGCCCACACTCTTCAAATATGCTTATAAGCATGTGAGGGAGTGTCATTCATGCCATATCTTTAGTACAAAGGAACCAAAGGCAGCCATGCCTTTACAACCTATGATGGTAGATAAACCTTTTGCATAATGGGGATTAGACTTTGTTAGATTAATAACCCATAATTATTTATAAGGTCATAAGTTTGCCTTGAATACTATGGATTATTGTACTAGGTAGAATGAGGAAGTAACCACTAATTAATGTAGAATAGAGGAATTGATCAATTTCCTAAAAGAAAATATTTGTACTAGATTTGGAAACCCAGTTTCTTTGGTTTGTGACAATGGATCTGCATTCATTTCTATTGAAATGATGGAATGGGCTTATACCAAGGAATTACACTCAAGTTTTATTCAAACAACTATCCTCAAGGAAATGGTTTTTTTTAATCCACAAACAAAAATCTGTTGAAATCTATCAAGAAGTCTACTAAAGACAAACCTAGAACATTGCATAAAATTCTTATGTTTGCATTATAGGTAGATCGAATCAAGATCAAACAAGCTCTAAAAGCTTCACCATTTTTTTTGGTATATGGTTAGGATCCCATATTTCCCATCACTTTGAATTTCTTACATTCACATTCATGCAGTAATACATGGAAGATAGTTAAGAACTTGATAATTTTTTATTGTTAGACATTATTCAAATGGAAGATACCAAAGAAAAAGCATTTATAGACTTTAGTAGACCCCAATCAACCATGAAAAGATGTTTTGATAATATATACAAAGTAAACATATTTAGATAGGGAGATTTTGTCCTCCTTTGGGACAAGACATTAGAACCCAAAGGTAAAAATTGTAAATTCACTCCTTTATGGATTGGTCCTTACCAAATTGCAAAAATATTGGGAAAAAATAATATTAAGTTGAAAGATCTCTAAGGAGTAGAGTTCACATTACCTACTAATGGAAAATATATCAAACATTACTTTGTTACTACCCCACTAAAAGTCTTCATGGAATAAATGTGTAAGATTGCTAAAATTAGAATAGGTAGGCTAGTTCTCTTTCTTTGTTTGTTTTATCTTCCTTTCTGGGTTTGTGTATATTTGTTTTGTTTACATTTTTTTCTCTCCTCTTCTTGCTTGTTGGTGTTCCTTGGTTATGGTAAAGTCTCATGTTATTTTTTTAATTTGGAATTGCTCAAAAGTGTGGATATAAATCTTACAAAGGTGACCATGGTTGGTAATGAAGTAGTATGAAGTAAATAGGGCTATTGATATAAATTGGTATAGGAATTTATTATCCTACAAATATTTAAACCTTATTCTACATCAAAACTTGGTTTTAAGAAGAATCATATGTATACAATATGAATTCAATTTATTAACTCATATTCATTATTACACTTAAAGTACATCCTTGTCATGGACTAAAGTTTAAATTAAAGGGGAGAATATCCTAATGATAGAACTTATTTATGTTTTAATATCTAAGTTTAAATTTTATACATAAATAACTTGTTTCAACTATAAGTTGATTTAGGAGAGAGTGTATGTCCAAAAAGGGATAGAAAATGCATGTACAATTTTAAAATAGAGATTTGTGTTCCAACATATTTCTATGTTACCCCTGTGAGTCACCATTAGTTGAGAACAACATCCCCCATCTTTTTTTTGGAAAAGGGGACCCATGTGATTTTTTCCAAAACTTTTACATCTTAGAATAAGTGTATAAGATTATTTGATCATGTTTTGGTGTTTCTAAAAATTGTCTTAAAGGTTATTAATTACAAGTTCCATGAAAGAATTCAAGGTGACCAAAAAATAAACCCTAGATATTTGAATTTAAACATTCATGGGAAAGTCTAGCAGGAAATTTTATACATAATCAGGGTTTAGCTTAAATTTCATGCACTTTTACAGATCTAATGTTATACGTTTGTTCACTAGATTTGATACAATGGTGCATCAAGCTTGAAGTCTTTTAGAAGGGAATATAGTTAATTATTTGAGCCCCAATAAAGATCTAATGGTGATCACTTGATTGAAGGTATCAAATCTAATGGTCTAAAAAAATATTTCATTATCTTAAATTTGATAGGTTTGCCCCCATTATTTGACATCTGTGAGGATGTATTTGATGGGATTGAACCCATCAAATTTAAATTTAAATAAAGAGATTTAATTATACTAAATTTTATAGGTTTTCCCCCATCATTTGACATCTGTGAGGATGTATTTAACATGACTAAACCCTTCAAATTTAACTTAGACAATCCTTAAAGCTTTGGGATCTCTTGATGGTTTTACATGTGGCATTCAATTATTAGATCAAAAAGTTTCACTATTTTAAAATTGATAGGTTTGCCCCTATCATTTGACATCTATGAAGATGTATTTTATGGGACCAAACCCATCATATTAAAATTGAAATAGAATGATTTCATTATTTTAAATTTGATAGGTTCATGCTCATCATTTGGTGTCTATGAAGACATATTTGATAGAACTAAACCCATCAAATTTAACTTAGACCTTTTTTTAAGCCTAATAAAAGGGGGTATTTATAAATAATTTTTAAGAAATTATTTATTTTCTTATGAGGACAAGATTGAGATATAAAATCTTTAGCTAAGTCTTTTACTGATTAAAAGGGTAAGCTTCTTGTAGGATCCAATAGTGATCGCTTGCTCACTAGATTTGATCTAATAGTGAACATCAACATAAAAGCCTCAAGATTTCCCAAAGGATTTGATGGTGGTAGCTTCAAGAATTGTGAAATAATGGCTTCATTCAGCCAATAAATATGCTTCAAAACCTAAAACAACCCTAAGTGGAGTTCTCTAGAGATAATGATTAGTCTTGGTTGATTAACTCAAGATATAAATCCCTTTAAAATATTTAAAATATTCAATAAAATATTATCCCTTTACAAAAATTGCACATCTCTCCAAAATTGGAATAGGAATATGGTGTGCCCATTTGAAAGGTCATTAAAATTAAATTCCCAAAATTCACCTAACATGCATGAACTTCAAGGTTGGCATAGAAGGGAGATGGTGGGGCCCATTTGAAAAGTCAAAGTCTCTTTCATGATGATATACCACATATTGGATGGAGAACTTTAGTTTGAACAAGTTGTAAATATTGAAAGCCTTCGACTAACAAGATAAATAAGAATAGATGTGGCACTTTGTTAACAAGTCAATTCAAACTCAAGACCAATCAACTTTAAATAGCCTCCACTTGCATAAAAATAAACTTGAGGAATGAAAAGTGAATGAATGTTCATGATAAAAGCACATATATGGCATAAAACTCCCTTGGAACTCTTTACATAGTCATCTAATGTCAAACTCTAGTTAGCCTTTTAAACAATTAGGACAACTACACTTGTTAAGCCAAATAGGTCCATTTTACAAACTTGGACACCATGAAACATGAAAAAGAAGACATGAAACCTAAAAAACAACAAATTACACCTTAAAAACAAATATTCATCACCAAAATTTTGATTTTGATGAGAAAAACTTTACCAATTAGTCAACAAACTTGACTAGGGTCATTTTGATCAAAATTATAGTAGATTGGCCATTTTTATTGAGATATTAGGGGCACCTCCAAGATGATTTCTAAAAAAATTAATATTTTAAGATGGATAAAAAGTTTTAATATTTGAGCTCCAGTGATTAGATTTTGTTAAATTATTTTGTATTTCATTTTACACACTTTTTTCCACAAAAAACATGATTTATGCCCTCATCTGTATAGATCCATGCATTAAATTTACATTTATGAAATCCTCTTAGAGTTTAATTGAATTTTTAAAAGGTTTTATGTTAATCCATGGTCATTTTATTTCAGTAAAATCCACTTTGATCAAAAATAGTTTTAAAGGTGCTTAGGAAGGTTCTAAAGCTAGAACTTCAAACTAATGATTCATGAGGTCCAAACCTCCAAATAATAAACCAATACCATTTATGTGAATCAAATTGACCCCTCTAAATTTCTTGAAAATATTATACTCCCATGTGAAATATATGACAAGTTACCACATGAATGAAGCTTGCTTATGGGAAATTTATTACATTTTGCACTACCTACGCTCTTAGCAATTATTCATTAATCATAGACCATAAACTGATATTGATTATTAATAAATTATAATTACATATGTATCCTCAAAACATATTAATATTTTTTGACCAAACTCTACACATGGTGAGCACAACGAGCATCTCAACAGGTGGCTTGGAAAGGTGTTTAGAACTACAAAAAGTGAAAAACTTCACTAAAATTAAAATAACTCCTTAAAACTTCACAAAGACTAAAAAAAATATTATATTACCTGTACCATGCTATCAGAATACTTTAAAAGTCATTTTTCCATGAAAATTCCAAAAATACCTTTTTGGCCTAGGTGCTTATTTGCCTACAAAACACTGTGTGAGCATCATTTTCAAAAAGTTTAGAGTTTTAAAAATATTTTTAGGTTTTATTATTATTTAAAAACATAATCCCACACTTATAAATCCTTTAATTTTTACTATAAGCTTCTAAGGTACTCTGGGATGAAGCATGCTCCAATGGTGACCTCAATTGAATAGGCTAAGGTCTGAGACAAAAAAGTGAATATGTTCACTTTTAAAATGGATATTAAATTTTTAAATATTTTTACCCAACTCATGATGACCTTGTGTATAAAATTTTAGTTCTTAACTCCACTTTTAGCTCCTAGAATCTTCAATTTCTCCCAAAAAATGTCTCTCTGCATGGACTATCTAAATTTTTGATTGAGTTTTCATTTTTTAAGGTTAATTTCGTGGATTTGGATGTATTCAAGGTTAAAATTCATCTTGATTAATCTCAATAGTCTCTCTAGGATTTTTTAAATAGCCTTTACCCTTGTTTTCAAGCATGTCAAAACCTTGGAACAAGGCAATTAGGCATGGTAAAGCTCAGAATCTGTACAAGTATTAACCATAGAAAAAAATCCATGATAAAAGCATTGTCTTAGTTATTTTAATATTTAAATTATTACTTATTATCTTAAACATCACTTTCATATTCATGTTCTTCACATGAAAGTTTTTGATTACACACCCTACAAACATATAATTGTACTAAGCATTGGATCATTGATGACTGCCACCATAGAAGGGTCATTGAAATTGAGATCATTTTAAAACTATATTATTTAATCCCATGATAAACTCATTATCCCATGAGAGTCTCTCTTCATGATGAAACATTCCAAGTTTTCATGTCCACCACCTATTTGTCAACCTAGAAAGATGACTGTGTTTTACCCCTTAATGGTTGCAAGTCATCAAAATGACCTTCTAAACCCTCATTTAAAAATAAAATGTTTGATTGAGTTAATAATTATGATGATATTATCCATATTCATTTTACTTTTAAAACTTCAACTAGCTTCCTTTCATGGAGAAGTACTCTTTTTGTAAAAGTTGCTCTCACACAGTCACACATATGCCTGTAGGGTTCTTCTGACTGCATATCTAGCTCATTGACTCTCAAATTGATCTTAATTTGATCATCATCCATCATATATATTTTTATATTTCTAATAAATAGAGTCCTAAACATAAAACTCCCTTAGGAACTCAGTCAATCTTCCTACTTCACGTCAAACTCAGAATATGGTTGAGTATGTTGACTATAGGTATCTTCCTTTAGGTCTTAAGACTATAGCCTAACTATATGTGATTAAAATGATCATGAAATAAAACCTTGTAACCTCTTTCATCAACATTATAGTCATAACATCGTCCTCTAAGTTAAAATTATAGAGATAAAACTCCCATACTCTAAGCATTATGATATGACTACCCTTTTCCTTGATGACTATAGGAGTCCACCATCACTATTAGTTGTAAGAGGTCATTTTATGACTATGACAACTGAGATTTATTTAAATAATTTGATTTTTTAGGCCAAAAATTCAAATCATAACCTTTATAAAATAAACTCCCTCATTCTCAATCTCTGTCTTCTTGGAAACAAAACTCCTTTATTCTAAAGTTGACTATGTTTTAACCTTTGAAAAGCTTGTAAGGAATGAGTTTAAGGTCTAAGAATTCTTGGATGGTTATGATGAAACATTAAGCGTCAATGATAAGCAAAAGGTCCCTCATTCAAGTCAAAATATCCTTCAAGTTCAACCATATCACATAAATGTCTTAAACATGGGAAACCTCCCCTATCCCTATGACCTCCTTATTTGGCTATAGGGTTTCATCTTCATGTTTTTATGACTATGTTTGGGCATTAATATTGTATACCTAATCTTCACCATCAATTACTATGACAATCTCCTTATATTTATTTGATATCCTCACCTTCAATGAGGTTTCTCTCATAAGCGTAGTTACCCTGTTGACTGTAGGTTGCATTGAAAGGGCTGTAGGTATGGTTCTTTACTTAGGTATGCATGGTGAAAAACCTTATGAGGTCCAATAAACTTTAAACCTTATGTCCAACCATGTGTAGGCAACCTCTTTAATAATTCACCTTGGAAACCAAAATCTTGACATGTTGTAGGTGATGTCCATATATGCATATAGGGTTTGATTTTATCCTTTATCCCCTAAAAATATCACATCCCTTGTACTCTAGCTCCTAATTTTATTGTGGTTCTTAGAAACCTTCATGCTTTTAAAGACTCCATAATGGTTGATTAGAACCAAAACCTAGAAAGTCCTTGGTTTTACTAAGTAGGTCTATAGGATCTTTTCAATGGGATATAGGCACATATTTTCATCTTATATAACTCTAAAGGCCTAACCTATAATGTAATTTTCTCCTTTAAACTCATGATGATCAATTAAACTTCAATAGTGAAGAAAATCTCTCAAAACAAATAAGAAATCCTCCCTAGATAGCTTCAAGTTACTCTTAACAAGCATTATACCTCTTCATAGGCTTGTAAGTGTTCTTTTAGGGATGGTAGGTGTACCATTTATAAGCATATCATTGTCTATATTCATAAATGGATCTTTAAGATGGAAAAAATCATAATCAATCCATAAATGTGTATGTTATTTTCTTCACTATGGTGTTTGACCCTTTGAGCAAGACCTATATGCCATTTCTTGATTGAGCACATGTATTGAATTACCACGGTATGGATAATGCTAATGTGAAGACTTTCATGAAGGACACAACCTTATTGAGTCTTATTAATCTCCTCCACTAATCTTGATGAATAAAATTATATAAATATCAAAGGGGAGATAAAGAATGACACCCTTTTTCATGACGACCTACTTGTATAAGATAACCATACTCTCTTTTGGTTGTATATAATGCTTGATGATGATATATGTCCTTTCACCTTGCTTGTGATGGCTTCAGTAGCCATTGAATATCTTGACAAAGCTTCTTGGAGTGAGATAGGTATGAACTGTAAGTTAAGTGAAATGATGATGAATAAAACAAGATGGAGGAGTAGGAAAAACACAAAACACAGTGATAAATGGCAAAGAGATGGAGATAGATGAGAAGTGAGTGGGAAAGAGCATGGTGAAACTTGTAAAATCCAAGTTAAGGGAATATATTCAAACAAGGACTCAACATCATCACACCATCATATGATGGATACCATTTAATTAGTTTAAGGAGGTGAAAATTGATTCAAGAATTCCACAAAAAACCTTAAAATATGAAAAAAATCCTTAAAGAATGCTAAGCCAGTTCCTTTGAAACACTTGAAAGCATGAAGATGGATTCCTTAGCCATGAAACTAAAATAATATCTATTTAATATGATTGAAAACCATGAAAACTTGAATAAAATTCTCCAAACACCAAAATTTTGAAATCTTGAAGCTAGAATCTACTCTTTGGATCATACAATTCCTCCTTGTTAATTTGCCAATACTATAGATTGATTGGTTAAATTTAGGACCTATGTATGAACATAAAAAATGTTAATAACCCATTAAAAATATCATGTAAGGGTATATAATGTCTCCAATATTTTTAAATAATTTGCATTTTCCCAAAACTCTACTCAAGTGAAGAGAAATTGAAGAAAAATAATTACCTTACTGGTTATTAGGTAGAAGTTTCCCTAACTTCAAATAGATGGTTTGTGAGTATGGAGAATCTAACTGAACCATTAAGAATCCCTCTGATTCTAGTTTCTTCACCCCAAATTTGAGAGCTATGCCCTCTTCCAATAGATCGTACCATTAGGAAATCTACAAGCATCTCTTTTTGTGACAACAAACAAGAAATCAAAAATAAGCTAATTTAGGAATTTTATGGCCATAAAACTCCATGGAAATGCTACTTAATCTTTGATATGGACTAGAAAATACTTCACCTATCTTGAATCATATAAATTATATACTCTTCTTGGAAATGAGTGAAAAAAAGTCTTTTCCTCCTTTTAAAAGTTAATCATCACCTTTTACCACTTGAATTGGAACATTGGAGAATAATTGCATGCCATCTATGCATATTTTCACGTATTTTTACCCTTTTAATCATTAATTTGGCATGTGGGAGGGATAAAAGTGACCTTTTTGGCTAAAATAACATATCAAATGACTTTATCATAACTTATACTTTTAGACTTACAATAAATTTACCTTTTTGAACATGACTAAAGAACTTTTGGAATAATATATGCTCCTTTTGAACCATTTTATTATTATTTTACCCCATTTTTGGCATTTTAAAACCAAAATTTACCTTTCTAGGCCATAATTGACATGTTTAACCAGCTATATTGGGAAATTGACTTATTTGGGGAAATTTTTGGATAATAGGGGTTGCAATTTGGCCTTGACAAGCCAAATTACTAAAAAATTTGGTGGATTTTAGGGGTTGAATAGCCTACTAGTCATAATAACTTAGAACTCTTGCAGAGATAGGCTTAGACAAACACTGAAACTAGGAAAGCTTGTAGACCAATACATAATAAGATAAACTAACTCAAAAACAACATGTGAACTTATGCACTTAGAGGAAAAGAAAAGAACTAAAATGAAAAGAAAAAAGAATATAGAAATCATGTGCAAAAAAAATTACTTAGAGGAATGAAACTATAGCTAATCTATGTGCAAACTAACCTCTAGCTTGTTGGTCCTCGTGGATGAAAAGGAAAACTCTTTGATACACTTCCATAATGAGATGGAAAATGATGTGCTACATGTTCCCTTGCAAGCTCAGTGGTTGAGAAATCAAGCATCTTCTTTGCCAACTCCTTTGACATGTTCATATGTGGAATAGTAGGATATAGGTAACCTTCAATGTAGACATACTTGCTTGGTGGATTTTTTACTTTGTCAAGATCCATTTATACACAAATTGGTTAACTAATCTGAACACAAAATATACTTGTATTACCTTTTAGAAGAATATATTTTTCCATAAGATCATCAAGAAGATTATAATCCATTTTGATTATCTAAAACAAGTCCTTATGAACAATGAACTCTTAAGGTGGTAGAATTGAAGGGCTGCCCACTCTTTTGTCTTTAATTCACTTGACAAGGTTTCTCTCTTTAGCTATAATCAAACCATAATCCCATTGGAGAAGACTATATCCTACTCCCAAAACTTTTAAAAAACTCCTTCAATGAGCTTTTTGGCTGATTGGTAATCTCTCATTGTTATATAGATTGATTAATGTGATCAGATAATACATTAATTTCTTCATTCTCTTTATAAGATGGAAGCACTACTTCCTCAACATCTTCATCAACACTTGTATTTTCTTCACCACATTCTTCTTGAAACTCATTTGAATCTATAATTTCTTTCTCTTCTTCCTTCTTCTACATGTTTCTCTAAATGGATTTCCAAAATGGAAATGAGTTAGATTATTGAAGAGGGAGGGAAAGTACTTGAGTAGATTTAGGTTAGCTTGACTACATGATTTGATCCTAAGATGGGAAAGATGGAGGATCTTTTTTTATCATCTAATTTTGATTATCCTCCTCTTTCCTTGTCTTTAATTCCAAATATATGATCTACTTATCAATATTCTCTTAGAATATCTTCTCTTTAAAGTGATCAATGATCTCATCAATAGGCCATCCCATAAAAATATCCTTCTTTCTTTGACAGTTCTCTTGGATAGATCTCCAAGAAGGGAAAGTCTAAGAAACACATGAAAAACTTGGAAAATTCAAAAGGACTCTTGGAATAATCTTCTAAGGAGGAATGGATGGCATATAAGAAGGTTTTGGTGGAATAAATGAAGGGACATGGGACTAAGGACATTGTATCTTCTACCCTTCAAGACTCCTAAGCTTATCTTCTATGCTTTCAATAAATCCTCCAATATCTAACATACTATTTGAGAGATTTTGGTGATTTTCCATCTCAATGGGTGTCCATTATTTCTTCACTAGCTGTAATGACTCAATCAAATGATGAATTAGGTTGGTAGGGGTATCTTGGCCATAATATCTTCTTGAATACAACTCTAGTGTATGCTTGTCAAGGCTCACTAGAGTTTGTTTAAGTGCTGGTATGGATTGGATATCTATACAATGGCTATGATTAAGTTGGCCAAATGGGTAGGATAGCTCATGATAGGGCTAGTAAGGGGTAGTATTATGATGGAATGACTATTCATAGGGAGTATTTTGGAAATAATCTTACATATATGCCTGATATAGATCCTCAAACTCCTGGTGAGGATCATAGTGTGGCTGGTCATATTTATCATAGTGAGAATTATATGGATCCATAATGAAATAAGCCATTTGAGACCATTAGTTAACCAAATGTTGAAAGTAGTTAGTAATTTAAATGATACCTATTCTCCTAAGTGTCTCTTAAGGTTAGTATGTAGAATGAAAGTCCCATCAAACATGCCAAAAACTATTATCATTCTTGAGTGCACCCTACTCAAAGATTTGTAGATCACACCCTCAATCTAGTTGATACAATGGGAAATTCTTAGAGTTTGGGTGACTCTATGTTGAGAAAAACCTCCAAAGAGGGTTGGTTCCCTTAAAATATGTCTATTAAATCTAATTTTTTTTGTGTTTATGAGTGAAAAGGGAAAGGGGAAACTTAAAAGAAATCCTAGTTAAAGGGGGTGATACACCTAAATTGTCCAAATCCTCTATAGTTATTTAAATCAATGCACACATATAATCGATAAAATTTATATTTTTGTCCTTAAGCAAAAATGTCTCAGATGAAGGGTTGAAAACCTCTTCAAATGATCTATAAAAGGTGACATAGATAGAGATAGGTATCGAAGGGACCTACCAAAAGGAGATAATCTCACTTATACACTGATACACAATCAAATACACATGATTCTTCTATCAAAACATAGATACAAAACAAAAACTTCATTTATTGATAAATGGTCAAGCCTAAAATTTCTAACTTAGCTTCAATAATTATGAAATAATGGCTTGATTAAGCTAATAGATATGCTTCAAAACCTAAAATAGCCCTAAGTGGAGTTCCTAGGAAATAAGGATTAGTCTTAATTGATTAACTCAATATCTAAATCCCTTTAAAATATTCAATAAAATATTCTCCCTTTAAAAAAATTGCATGTCTCTCCAAACTTAAAATAGGAATATGGTGGGCCCATTTGAAAGGTAATTAACATTAAATTCCCAAAATTCACCTAACATGCATGAACTTCAAGGTTGGCATGGAAGGGAGATGGTGGGGCCCATTTGACAAGTCAAAGTCTCTTGCATGATGCTACACCACATCTTGGATGTATAAATTTAGTTTGAATGAGTTGGAAGTGTTGAAAGCCTTCAATTAACAAGATAAATAAGAAATGATGTGGCACTTTGACAATAAGTCAATTCAAACTCAAAACCAATCAAATTCAAATAGCCTCCACTTGTATGAAAATGAATTTGAGGACTAAAAAGTACATTAATGTTCATGGTAATAGTAAATATATGGTGTATAAACTCCCTTGGAATTCTTTAAACAGTCATCCAACATCAAACTCTAGTTAGCCTTTTCAACAATTAGGCCAACTAGACTAGTTAAGCCAAATAGGTCCATTTTGTAAACTTGAACACCCTAAGACTTGAAAAAAAAGACATGAAACTTGAAAAAATAAAAAATTACTCCTTAAAAACAAATATTCATCACCAAAATTATGATTTTGATGAGAAAAACTTTGCCAATTAGTCAATAGGCTTGACTAGGCTCATTTTGTTCAAAATTCTAGCAGATTGGCCATTTTTCTTAAGCTAGTATGGGTACTATAGGATTATTTATGAAAAAATTAAGATTTTAATATGAATAAAAAGTTCCAATATATGATCTCCAATGATTATATTTTGTTAAATTGTCGTATACTTCATTTTACACACTTTTTTCCACTAAAAGCATGATTTATTCCCTCATATGTATATATCAATGCATTAAATTTACATTTATGGAATAATATCAGAGTTTAATTTATGTTTTGAAATGTTTTAGGTTGATCCATGGTTATTTGATTATAAAAATATCCACTTTACTCAAAACTAGTTTTTAAGGTGCTTAGGAAGGTTCTAAATATAGAACTTCAAACTGATGATTCATGAGGTACAAAGCTCCAAATTTTTAACCAATAAAATTTATGTGAATCAAGTTGACCCATTTTTCATCTCTAAAAATATTAGACTCCCATGAAAAATATTTGAAAAGTTAACACGTGAATGAAGTTTGCTTATAGGAAATTGACTACATTCTGTGTTGCCTACACTCTTAGTGATTTTTCATAAATCACATCCCCTAAACTTATATCAATTTTTCATGAATTATAATTTTATAATATTCCTCAAAACATATGAGGAGTGTTCATCCAAATGCCACATGTGGTGAGAATAATGAGCATCTGAACATGTGGCTTAGAGGGGTGTCTAGAACTACAAAAAGTGCAAAACTTCACTAAAATGAAAACAAATTATTCCAAGCTTCAAAAAATGAAAAAAAAAATTATATGACCTTTAAAATTCTATAAAAAATACTCTAAAATTCATTTTTCCATGAAAATTCCAAAAATACCTTTCTGGCTAAGTGCTTATTTGCTTGCAAAACATTATGTGATCATGGTTTGTATTAAATTCAGAGTATTTAAACTCTTTTAAAGTATTATTATGATTAAAAATATCATCCCACACTTATCAATCATTTAATTTGCATTCGAATCTTCTGAGGCACTTCGAGATGAAGCATGCTTCAAAGGTGACCTCAAATGAATAGGTTGAGGTCTGAGACAAAACAACAAATATGTGAACTTATCTAATGGATTTTAAATTTTTTATGATGTTTCTCTAGATCATGAAAACCATATGCAAAAAATTTTTGGTCTTAAATCCACCTGTAGCTCTTATCATCTTCAATTTTTCCCAAAAACATCTTCATGCATGGAGTGTTTGCATTTTTTACTAAGTTTTCATGTTTTGAATGTAAATTTCATGGATTTGGATGTATTTAAGGTTAAAAATCATATTAATTAAGCTTAATAGTCTCTCTAATAGTTTGGAACAACATCTACCCTTGTTTTCAAGCATGTCAAGACCTTGGAACAAGGCAATTAGGCATGGTAAAGCTTAGAATCCATACAAGTATTAACCATAGCGAAACCTACATGCTAAAAACATTGTCCTAGTGATTTGAATATGTCCATGACTACTTATTAAGTTAAAAATCACTTTCATATGCTTGCTCCTCACATGAAATTTTTTTATTACACACCCTACAAGCATATAACTATGTTAAGCATTGGATCATTGATGATTGCCACCATAGAAGGGTCATTGAAATTGAGATCTTTTTTAACCTATCTTGTTTAATCCCATTATAAACTCATTATCCCATGAGAGTCTCTCTTCAAGAAGAAACATTCCAAGTAGACATGTCCACCACCTATTTGTCAACCTAGAAAGATTATTGTATTTTAGCCCTTAATGGTTATAGGTCATCAAAATGATCTTCCAAACCATCTTTGAACTATAAAATGTTTGATTGAGTTAATAATGAGGATGATAGTATCCATATTAATTTTCCTTTTAAAACTTCAATTTGCTTCCTTTCATGGAGAAGTTCTCCTTTTATAAAAAAATGCCCTCACACAGTCATACATAGGCCTATAGGGTTCTTCTGACTGCATATCTAGCTTAGTGACTCTCAAATTTGATCTTGTGTTGATCATCATCCATCATATATCTTTAGATATTTATAATAAATAATATCATGAACATAAAACTCCCTTAAGAACTCACTCAAGCTTCCTACTTCACTTCAAACTTAGAATATGGTTGAGTATGGTGATTGTAGGTATCTTCCCTTAGGTCTTAGGACTATAGCCTAACTATATGTGATTCAAAAAATCATGAAATAAAACCTTAAAACCTTCATCATCAACTTTATAGTCACAACATCCTCCTCTAAGTTAAAACCATAGAGACAAAACTCCCATACTCTAAGAATTATGATACGACTATCCTTTTCCTTGATGACTATAGGAGTCCACCATCACTATTGGTTATAGGAGGTCATTTTATGACTATGAAAACTAGGATATATTTCAATAATTTGATTTTTTAGGCCAAAACTCTCAATCATCACCTTTAGAAAACAAACTCCCTCATTCTTGATCCATGTCTTCTTTGAAACAAAACTCCTTCTTCTTTATTCTAAAGTTGACTATGTTTTAACTTTTGAAAGGCTTGTAAGGACTAATTTTAAGGTTTGAGAATGATTGGATGGTTATGAAAAAACATGAAATGTCAATGATAAGAAAAAATTCTCTCATTCAAGTCAAAATATCCTCCAAGCTCAACCATCTCACATAAATATCTTAAACATGGGAAACCTCCCTTATCCCTGTGACCTCCTTATTTAGCTATAGGGTTTCATCTTTAGGTTTATATGACTATGTTTAGGCATGAATATTTAACATTATACCTAGCCTTCATCATCAATGACTATTAAAATCTCCTTGGATTTGTTTGATATCCTCACCTTCAAGGAGGTTTCTCTCATAAGCTCAGTTACCCTCTTGACTATAGGTTACATTAAAATGGTTTTAGGTAGGGTTCTTTTCTTAGGTCAACATAGTGAATATAACATAGATGCCACTCCATGTTTCCATGATCAGTTAATAATTCCCACAACCTTGTGAAATGGTCAAAATCCCTAAAAATGCTATCTTGATACATTGACTTACTTGACTGTAGCAACAAATTTTAAGGCTACTTGTAGGTCATTTGAAGCACTATAGATCATCATCATGATGGTTTCAATTATTATCACATTATAATTTTAAGTGTGATTCTTATATTTCATAAGACCCTCCAACAAATCAAAACCCTCAATCACCTCTTTGGAATCCTTGCTTAGAGTTTCCAATTGATTATCCCTATTTCCATGGTTGTAGGTGGCTTTTAGCTTCCTTCTCATACTTGATCATTAGGCTCATATACTCCTTATAGGTCTTTGGATGAGGCTATAGGATGTTATTAGCACTTTTAGGTTATCCTAGAGTCTTTGAAAAGACCCAATATATATTTAATCCCTAAATGAGGTCTAAGAAACTTGAAACCTCATGGATAACCATGTGTTGGAAACCTCTTCAATAAGTCACCTTAGAAACCAAAATATTGACATGTTGTAGGTGAACTCTATACATGCTTGTAACATTTGATTATGTCCTTTAGTCCCTCAAAATATCACATCACTTGTACTCTAGCTCCTCATGTGACCGTGGTTCTTAGAATCCTTCATGCTTTCAAAGAATCCATAATGGTTGATTAGAACCAAAACCTAGAAAAGTCCTTATTTTTATTAAGTAGGCCTATATGATCTTTTCAATGGGCTGTAGGCACACATTTGCATCTTATATAACTCTAAAGACCTAACCTATAACGTAATTTACTCTTTTCAACTCATGAGGATAAATTAAACTTTAATGGTGAATAAAAGCTCTCAAAACGAATAAGAAAGCCTCCCTAGATAACTTCAAGGTGCTATTCAAAAGCATTATACCTCTTCATAGGCCTATAGGTGTTATTTTAGGGATGTTAGGTGTACTGTTTGTAATCATATCATTTATATATTCATAAATGGAGATTTAAGAAGGATAAAACCACAATCAATCCATAAATGTGTATGTTATTTTCTTCACTATGGTGTTTTACCCTTTGAGCAAGACCTATATGTCATTCCTAAACTCAACACATGTATTAAATTTACATGGTATGGTTAATGCCACTATGAATAATATCATGAAGGACAAATCCTAATTAAGTCTTATTATTCTCCTTCACTAAGCCTGATGAATAAAGTTGTATAAAGATCAAAGGGGGGATCAACAAGGACACCCTTTGTCATGATAACCTTCTTGTATAATATAACCATACTCTCCTTTGGCTGTAAATAATTATTAATGATGATATATGTCCTTTTACCTTGCTTGTGATGGCTTTACTAGCCCTTGACTCTCTTGAAAAATCTTCTTGGAGTGAGATAGGTATGAGGTGTAAGTGAAGTGGAATGATGGTGAATAAAACAAGATGGAGGAGTGGGGAAAACACAAAACACAGTGATAAATGGCAAAGAGATGGAGATGGATGAGATGTGAGTGGGAATGAGCATGGTGAAGATTTTAAAATCCTAGTTAAGGGGAAAAATGCAAATAAGGACTCAACATCATCACACCATCATAACATGTATACTAATGAATGATTGAAAGGAGGTGAAAATTGAATCAATCTTTCGTAAAAAAACCTTAAACTATGCAAAAGTTCCTCAAAGAATGTTAATCCATCTCCTTTGAAACACTTGAAAGCATGAAGATGGCTTCCTTAGCAATGAAATTTGAAGAATATCTAATGAATATGATTTAAGACCATGAAAACCTAAATAAAATCCTCCAAACACCAAAATCTTGAAAGCTTGAAGCTAGAATATTCTCTTTGGGTCATATAATTCCTCATTAATTTGCCAATATTAAAGATTGATTTGCTAACTTTAAGATCTCTATTTTACCATGAAAAGGATTAATAACAACTTAAAAATGGAATGTAATGGTATATAAAGTCTCCAAGATTCTGAAACAATTTGAATTTTCCTAAAACTAAACCCAAGTAAAGAGAAATTGAAGAAAAATAACTACCTTTCCGATTACTAGGTGGGAGAATTTACCCTAACTTAAACTAGATGGTTCATGATCATGGAGAATCCAATTGATAAATTGATTAAACCATAAATAATCCACCTAAGTCTAGTTTCTTCACTCCAAATTTTAGAGCTATACCCTCTTGCAGTAGATCATACCATCAAGAAATCTATAGGCATGTTACTTTATGACAACAAATAAGAAAGCACAAGGAAGTTGATTTAGGGATTGTATGGTCATGAACCTCCATGAAATTTTTGAGGAGGCCTAGATATGGCTTGTAAAATACTTGCCCTACCATGGATTGTATGGATTCTATACTTTTCTTTAAAATGAGTGAAAAAAAATCTTTTCATCCTTTTAAAATCTAAACATCACCTTTCACCACTTGAAAAGGAACATTAGAGAAGAATTTCGTGCCATCCATGCATATTTTCACATATTTTGACCCTTTTAATCAGTAATTAGGCACATGGGAGGGGTAAAAGGGCCCTTTTTGGCCAAAATAACATATCAAATGACTTTATCATAACTTGTACTTTTAGACATAGGATAAATTAACCTTTTTGAACATGACTAAAGATATTATAGAATAATATATTGTATTTTTTAACCATTTTTTATGATTTTACCCAATTTTTGGAATTTTTTAACCAATATTTGCCTTTTTAGGCCATAATTGACAAGTTTCACTAGTTATATTGGGAAACTGACTGCTATGGGGAAATTTTTAGATAATAAGGGTAGAAATTTACCCTTGATAGGCCAAATCACTAAAAATGAATCTTATTTATTTTGTGTATTATCTCATCAATATTATTCACCAATTCTTTCTCATAATCTACCTTAGATTATTCATCATTTGAATCATCAAATGCATCTTTGCTTGGCATGAGGTCATCTCCTCTAGAGATGATTACTTACAAGGCCATGAAAATATTTTCAGTGCCTTCATGCTCTAATGGCTCTATATTCTCTATTAATTCAATACATTCCTTGTTCTTTTTTTCAAGTTCTTCAATGGGGAAGATCACATGTGTTTCTGAGTTATTCTTGATTCCTACAAACACATAGATAGTGGTGTCTAGCTTGTTCTCAAGAAATATTTTCTCACCTTCAAAATTATATCTATGATATTCATCTTCTAATCTATCACCATCAAAGATATCTTTTCATTTAGAACATTCACAGTCAACATCATCAAGATCTATGAAAAATATATCATTTAATGTATCATAACTTTCTAATGTGGAGTTTTCTTCTTCAATAAATTCATTACTATCTTCTTCATGGTAAAGAATCATCTTGTCTTTGAATGAATCATTATTGTCATTTATCCTATTTAATAACTTTATGTACTTTCTAGGACCCTAAAATTTATTGTGCTCATCCTCATGAGATTCCTTTTATTTAGACTTGCCTCTATCTAGGCACTTAGCTAAAAAATTATAAACTTTATCACATGAAGAACATTTAAAAGGAGTATTCCATTCACACTTACCTAATCCTACCTTCAATTTTATTTGAATAATGGCTTCAAGTTGATCTCCATTAAGATCAAAGTATTCAATACTTAATTGGATCTTTTTGCCTTTTGTCTCCTTGATCACCTCAAAGGATTCTTCATTATTTGGTGGTTTGTCCTCATTAACTCTCATCTCATAGGTAGTAAGGATGTCATACAATTCATCCATCTTCATCTTGGTGAGATCATGAATTTATTCTAAAATAGATACTTTTTAATCAAACTTGAGGATGAGAGACCTTAATACTTTATGTACTATAGTAGCTTCTTCAATATCCTCTCAAATACCAATGGTCATGTTCACCACCTCATCAACCCTTATAAGATATGATACCACAATATCTTCTTCCTTCATTTTGAGGCCCTCAAATTAGCTTTAGTAAGTCTTAAATTTATCTAGCTTAAAATTTGAATCCCCTTCATAGATGATCTACAATTTGTCATAGATTTATGTGATATACTTTCAATGGATCACCTTGGTGAACTAAACCTCTAATAGACCATAAATGATAGAATTTATTGCTTTAGAATTATTCTCAGTCAACTTATTATCAGATGTACTAGTTAAAGGAGTAGGGGGTGTGGAATAACCATCCATAATATATTAAAAAATGTCAAACACTAGAGACATAATGTAGGTCTTCATCCTTGTACTAAAAAAATCATAGTTGGATCCATTAAATAGTGGTGTTTGCTTAGTATAGAAACCACCTTGCATTTGATGACTACCCATTGTACCTTTGATCACCTTCAAGTAGTTAAACTTGTAAAGAAGGCATGGCTCTAATATGAATTGTTATAGGTACAATCATTAAGAGGGGTGAGAGTGACTAAGTGATGTACGCAAATCAACTTCAATTATAATTCTTCAAACTCTTAACCATTCAACATAAGCATTTGTTAATCATATAAACCATTCATTGTAATGAACAAAGAAAACAATGTAAGATCAAAGAACATAATACATGAATTATGTGGGAAAACCTCATGGGGAATAAAACCCATTCTCAAGCCTAAAAACACATGGACTATAGTCTTATAATAGTTCACAAATAAGATACTTTAGTGAATCACCTGCTCCATAAGGAGCACTAATCCCTAAGCATGGACAATCACCCACTTGCCCTAAATTTTGAGAACCCACAAAACACCTCTAATATCAAAATATTTATAGCTTTGACTCCCTTAAAATATTATGTATAAATAATAAATAACAACTCTCTAAAACCTTGCACACTTCTCAAGCCTTCTCACACAAGTAATGCATCCAAAATAACCTTTTGGATCACTCTACACCTATTTACTCATCATCAATCATAAAACCTATAAAAACACTGTACCACATCAAAAACATGACCACTATTTCATACACATATCCCTCACACTACTATGTTCTTTAATTCATCAACCAATCTTATTAACACTTCACCTTTCTTTGTTCATTACTCTCTAAAAATCTTCATCCTTGTTTTTGCTCCTTATAGAGACTTTAGGATCACCACTTTCTCTATCAGTGACAAGACATTACTTAACTCTTAATTATTTTATACAACTTATAAAAATATCAACACCACCTACATAGGTCAACCATATCATTTATAGATCATCCGTAAGAAATATTACCTTTCAATCAGGCCTAAGTAACCCTTTTAGGTCCATGGAGACCTATTCATCCTGATAACACCTCATTAAGAAAAATAGAAACATAATACCACTTATAATAACATATTTACATACCATATGACCCTTAAGACACCATTAAGTGATTACATTAATCACTACATACATTTACAAATGCAAAACCAATCGATCATTTGCTTTGTACATGAAAACACCATGAACGAACAAAAAGTCAACTTACAAGCAATGGTTGATATTGAAGATGGATTGTTCAAACCTATAAAATTCATAAAAATTATCCTTAGGGAGTATAAAACACTATAAAATATATAAATCATCATGAAACATCCAAATATCATCAATACAAACTAAAACACCGTTATCGGGTCCTTAACAAATGAAGGTCAAACCCTTAGTCAATGTTGAGTTATAACAAATGTAATTATATGACCAAAAAAACCTCCTAATAATTTTTTATGGATTTCCTTTGAATTTATTTACCAATTTAATTTTAATCCATCATCAAACTCATGAATTTTCACAAGATACATATGAAACAATCACAACTTGTTTCCTTTGTAAAATTCAAATATTTAAATTCCAATAGTCACTAAAAAATGCAAATTTGACTAAGTATAAAAATAGTGAAATATGTGAGGAAGATAAACCTTTCACCATCATAAATTTTTATAGACATAATTTGAAGGAATGAAACTTGAAACAAATGCTCTAGGAAAAAAATTAATATACCCATGTGACCAATTTATTTTGACACCTTCACATGTGTTAATTGTGAAGTCATCAATTTACTTAGGAAATTATACCAAGATGATTAGGATAGCCTATACCTACACATGACTACTAAAATGGATTATTTTCACTTTAAAAATAACACAAAGGACTTATTACACCCCATAGGTGCTCTAAATCAATAACATATCATCAACAACATCCATAACAAGATCAAAACTTGTAGGGTCTCATGCAAACTATGTGACAACTAAGCTACACTTTGTCATTGAGAACCATGCATACATATCATCTCATGGACACTCTTGGCCACCTTAGATACATAATTTAAAACAAATCAACAATATCCACCTTTTTCCTTGATGTCAACACTTGTAAGAACCAATATAAAGCTATGCACATACTCTTTCTCCCTCTACAAACACTTTATCCCCCTTTGATAAAATGACAAAGTAGGCTTACCTAATGATCATAAGGACTTGTAAATGTTTAAAAATACAAAAATAAGAAGGTAAATCGTATTATATATGATATAAACTCCACCTATCACTGTGCATAACATTTCTTACCAACACTACCTCAAATGTACTTATTGGAAACACTCTTCTTTGACCATACATTGCTATATGAAGAATAAACAAAAAATATTACCAAAAACTAATTAAAAAAATATCAATAATACTGAGATGGAATTCCATTGAGTCACTTTATGTTAGGTACCTTTGATAACCTTTAGATCATCTCCAATCATCATAAAACTTCATACTTGTCTTCAAATTGTCTCTCATAATCCACCAATAGAATGAGAAATGGATATTAAAACTCTTTATCAAACACATATGATGAAAAAATATAACTAAGAGACATATTTAGGGACAACCATACCTTTTTATTTTGAATAAAATGTCCAAAAAATACTCTTCTTCACACTATCCTTACTTAGAGGCATTGTAGCCCTTCCATATTTTTTATAGGTCATAACTTTCTATGTAAATACCTACATGACTTGAAACTTCATATTTGATGCACACTCATATGCCCCCTCATGAATGCCAATTTTCATTACCCAAATCTTCTTTTACACCATAACTCATTCACAAATTGAGTTACCAATTAGCCTTCCATTTCCATAAATGCTCAACCATAGAGAAAACTATACACTTCCAAATGACTATAAAGTACTTTATAATCACCCATTTGTCCATTTAAATTGATTAACTATCCTTATATCTTAACTCCTTTGGGAAGGTCACTAACCCACATGGGTTAAGACACTAGGGCATTAACAAAAAACATGGTCAACTTTCCATCTGTCATTAAATGCTAGCTCGTAAAACTTATCTCAGACCTAGGGGTCATCAAATCACACAACTATACCAATTCTTAAGGTCTGAATCCTTGGGGAACCCATAGAACCATGAAATGGTTTTTGGCCTATAAACCATCAAGAAAGAACTGTGACCACTAAGAGGCATAAAAAATCTTCATCTTTCCTTCAAGAGGCCTTCAAAGCCTAAAACCACCTAGAAAACACATCTATGATATTAATACACCATTATATGACATAAACTCACCTTGAACACTTGCCAATCTTGATTTGAATCTTTGAAATAGTCATATTGTGCTTACAAACCCTATGTATACACCTGTCACTATGCCAAAACACCTTCAAAAGGCTAAGAGATTATTTTTACACTTTAAAATCATCTTATACACATTTTTTAATAAACCTCAAATAGTCTCAACTCTCTTTTGACTTTAAAGACCCTAAATGTACCAATTCTGCATAATGGGCTCTCATTAGGTAGTAAACACTTAACAAATTGGTCAAATCTAATAAATAGTCATGAATGGTTTTTTTTGTCAAACTTAGCACATTTGAACCCATGGAATACACTTGGACAAGTCCTACCGATAGTCCAAATAAATCTTACCTTAATTCTTCATGATTTGGCTAACTAAACCAAGCTTCAAAGATTAAGAAATAACTTATCTTTAGGACTAATGTCCCTGAATAGATCTCTTGAAGTTTTTCATCACAAACCTATATAACATTATCATGAACTTGTTTCTCCCCCTCAAGACTTATACAACATGATAATCCTCTTCTCTAATCAACATAGTGCTTGTAAATATAAGATCATCAACTCTCTACCATAATGTCATTGATATTAAAGACCAATTAACAACTCTACATACCCTTGTTATGATTATGGCATCTTGCACATCACCTAGATCACACACTTTCTTTTACATATGAAATATGTCTCCTAAAAAACATAGGTATAGAAAACAACTTATCATAGAGAGACTAAAAGTCCCAAAAAATCAATAGACTCCCATATCTCCATACTTTGATTTGACTTGCAGTCTTATCTCATCAACAAATTGACTTTGAATGGGTCCTTAACTTCATTATTTCCTTCAGACTTGGAATCTTGCTTGATTATTTTATCCACTTGGGTAGATAAGACTTGTTATTTAATACTTTAACTTGTACCCTAGTTTGTCATGACAGTCAATCCTCTTTGAGTCTATTTTTCATTCACCTCATTGGCTCTCCATACCTTATTTTGAGCTCTCTCATGTACTCTTGGAGCTTTACCTAACTTATCTTTACTAGAAGGCCTTCTTATCATACTAGGATAATGTCTTGAAATGTGTCCTACCTTATGACACTTAAAACACTCTTTTTTATTGATGTGTACATTGAGATCTGCCATTACTCCATGGATATTAGATTTGAATAAGTTTTTTACAGTCACTAGCCCTATGCCAAAATTGATTACAAAAATAATAGTATCCATTGAAGGAGTTATCAAACCTTATTGCATTAGGTTTATTGATTTGATTTGAACTTTTATAGCTCTTGAAATTGTCCTTCCTATTCATACTAACATCTTCTTATCTTTACTATCACTCTCCTTAACATGATTAGTCTTTTGATCTATTATCACTATCTTCTTACCTTTTTTAACATCTTCATGGAAACCCAGGCCTAACTTGTCATTGGAGACCTTTTGACTACTCAATATTTCATCAAGATCAATTGTATTTTTCTCAAATTTATGATGTCTTTAATTTGTCTATTACATGATCCAATTGTGTCTTAAACATGGTGTAATTGACGTCTTTATTCTTTAGACTACCTTTCAAGGACTCAATCTCTAAGCTAAGATAAGAGCATTCATCTTCTTTTTCTTTATGTCTTGCATATCTTGCATTTACTTGTATCTTTTGTTTCTCTTTGAGACCTTCATACTCCCTTGAGTTACATTCCAATGTTACTTACCTCAAACAAAATAAATTTTCCCCATAGTCTTTGATTAGAGATCTCATCTTCTAAATGTTATTTATTTGGTGTTTATCTCATCAATAGTATTCACCAATTCTTTGTCATAATCTACGTTATATTCTTCATCATCTAAATCATTAACTAAATATTTATTTGGCATGAGGTCATATCCTCTAGAGATGCTTAATTTTAAGGCCATAAAAAGAGTTTCATTACCATCATGCTCTAATGGCTCTAGATTATTTGTTACTCAAAAACATTCATTGTTATTTTCTTCAATTTATTTAATGGGGAATATTACCTATGCTTCCAAATTTTTCTTGATTCCTATAAACACATCAATAGTGGTGTCTAACTTTTTCTCAATAAACCTTTGCTCACCTTTAAAATTATATTTCGTATATTCATCTTCTAATTTATCACCATCAAAGAGATCTTTTACTTTATAATATTCATAGTTAAAATCATCAAGATCCATGATCAATATCTCATTTGATGCATCGTCACTTTTTGATGTGGAGATTTCTTCTTCAGTAGATGCATTAATATCTTATTCATGGTAAAGACTCTTGTTGCCTTTATATGACTCCTTATCATTTATCCTATTAAATAACTTTTATTACTTGTTAAGATGTTCATATTTCTTGTGCTCATCCTCATGATATTACTTATGAGCTTCCTTATATTCATACTTGCCTCTATCTGGGCACTTAGCTACAAAATGACTACCACATGAAAAATATTTAAAAGGAAGCTTCCCTTCATATTTACCTAATCCTACATTCATTTTTCTTAAAATCATGGCTTCAATTTGATCTTCATTAAGATCAAAGTCTTCGAGACCTAAGTTGATCTTCTGGGATTTTATCTCCTTGATCACCTTGAAGGTTGCTTCCTTCTTTGGTGGTTTTTCCTCATTGACTCTCATCTCATAATCAATACGGATGCCATGTAATTCATCCATCTTCATCTTAGTGAGATCATGACTTTATTATATAATAAATACTTTTTAGTCAAACTTAAGGGTGAGAGACCTTAATAATTTTTTTATTACATCAGATCCTTCAATAGCCTCTCCAAGGCATTTGATCATGTTCACCATCTCATCAACCCTTAGAATATAGGATGACACATTATCACATTAATTAATTTTGAGTCCCTCAAATTACCTTCAGTAAGTCTCAAATTTAGCCAACTTAAACTTTAAACCCTCTTCATATATTATTTAAAATTTGTCTCATATTTCCTTTGTAGACTTACAATGGATCACCTTGTTGAACTTAGCCTCTAATAGATCATAAATGATAGTATTTTTTTCTTTATAATTATTATCACTCAAATTATTATTAACTTAATTAGTTGGAGGAGTAGGGGGTATGGAATAACCATCCATAATAATAGCCAAATCTCAAACCCTAGAGATATGATGTAGGTATTCATCATTATAGTCCAAAAAGCATATTTGGATCTATTAAACAATGGTTCTTGATTATTAGAGAAACCACCTTGTATTTAATTATTACCCACTTACCTTTGATCACCTTCAAGTGGTTAAACTTGAAAAATTGTGGCTCTAATACCAATATTTAAAGTTATAATCACTAAGGTGGGGTGAATCAGTGATTCAAGAAAATAGTATTCAATTCCAATTCTTCAAACGCTTAACCATTCAACATAAGAATTCATGAAGCTTATAAACCATTCATTACAATGAACAATAAAAATAATGCAATATCAAATCACATAACACATTAATTATGTGGGAAACACTCATGAGAAATTAAAAAAGCACTCTCAAGCCTACAAACACATGGAATATAGTCCTATAATAGATAAAAATAAGATACTTTAGTGAAGCACCCACTCCACAAGGATCATGGATATACACCCACTTTCCATAGATGTTGAGAACCCAAGAAACACCTCTGATATCAACACCTCCATAAATCTTATTTCCTTTTAATTTTATAGATGAAAAATGAATAATATCTCTCTACAACCCTTAACACTTTCTCAAGCCTTTTCATGCAAACAATGCATCAAAAACAACCTTTTGGATAACTCTAAACCTCTTCACTCATACTCAATCATCAACCCTATAAAAACATTATTACTACATCATTAACATGACCACTAGGTCACACACATATCCCTCAAACTTTATTTTTTTTTAATTCATAAACCGAGCTTAATCACACTTCACCTTTCTTCATTCATTACTCTTTAGAAACCTTTATCTTTGTTTTTTCTCTTTAGAGAATATTCATGATCACCACCTTCTTGGTTGGCCATAAGACATTCCTTAAGCTTTAAGGATTTTATCCCACTTATAAAAATATCAACACCACCTACATAGGTCAATAATATCATTGATAAATCACCCTTAAGCAACAATAACTTTTAATTAGGCTTAAGTAGGCCTTTTAGGTCCATGGAGACCTATTCATACCTTTAAATCTTCATTGACAAAAATAGAAACACAAGACCACTTATAAAAACATAGGTACATGCCATATAACCCCTAAGGAACATTCAAGTGATTATACTCATCATTTCATACATCTGTACATGCAAAACCAATTAATCAATTACCTTGTACATGAAAACACCTTGAACAAATAAAAAGTCAACTTCTAAGCAATGGTTCATATTGAAGATGGATTGTTCAAACCTCCAAACTTCATATAGATGATCCTCAATGAGTATACAACACTCTAAAATATATAAATAATCATGAAACATAAAAATATCATCAATACAAACTAAAACACCTTTCTTGGGTCCTTAACAAATTAAGGTTAAACCCTTAGTCAACTTTGAGTTGAAATAAATGCAATTTTATGATGATTCAAACATCCTAATTAATTTTCATGGATTTCCCTAGAATTTAATTACCACTTCAATTTTTAATCCATCATCAAATTCATCCAGTTATTCAATATATATATCAAACAATCACAACTAGTTTCCTTTGTAAAATTCAAATATTTGAATTCCAATCGCCACTTAAAAATGTAAATTTGACCAAGTACAAAAAATAGTGAAATATTCCTTGGAGAGAAACTTTACACCATCATAACTTTTTATATACATCATATCAAGGAATGAAAACTTGAAACACACGATTTAGGCTTAAATTTTAATAGACCCATGTGACCACTTTCTTCTAACACCTTCACATGTGTGAATTCTGACATCAAGAATCTGCTTACTCAGGAAACTCTGCCAAGATGACTAGGATAACCTAGACCTTCAAAAGACTAATCAAATGAATAATTTTCACTTCCAAAATAACACCAAGCACTTGTTACACCCCATAGGGCCTTTTTATCAAGAACATATCATCAACGACATCCATAACAAGATCAAAACCTGTAGGGTCTCATGAAAACTATGTGAGCACTAAGGTACACTTTGTCATTAAGAACCATGTGTACATATCATCTCATTAACACTCTTGGCCACCTTAGAGACACCATTGACAACACAAATATTTTCAAGTCAATAAAACCCTAAAAAGTATATATACATATTCATGTATATGTATATACCTATATATAATTTATAATAATGAAATAAAAACTTTCTTAAATTATATTTTCATAGAAAAAGTTTCTCTATAAGCTTTAATACTTAAATTTTGGGTTTAGAAACACATAATTGTGCCCTAACTAGGCTAGTAAAATTATAACTTGGTATAATATACAAGAAATCCAATATCTGATAATAAAATAAATGGCTTAAAACTATCCTTAAAAATTGAGTTTAAAAACCTCAAATTTGCACTCATACCCTACTTGGGTTTAAATTAAATCCCAATATACGTATGTTTATATTGAACTAATTGATTCAATATTTACATTTAAATACTTGAGTGTATTTCTATAGGGTCTAAGTGAAAACATTCATTTAATAAAATAAATATACCAAATTAATTTTTTTCTACAGTTTCTTAATTCATATCAAGTATATATATATATATATATATATATATATATATATATATATATAATTTTTAAATGTATCTTATATAATATGGAAAAGAAGACAAATCCCAAGATGTTCATTCCTCAATTTTTTGGGTTATATTCTTAGTTTTATGGATGGCTGAACCAACCACAAGGTTGAGTATTTATCCCTTTTTAATTTAATTTCATTATAATGAAACTACAAAAACCCATTAGAAATATTTACCAGATTCTTCATAAGATATATAATAATTTTAAAAATAAAATAACTTGGTAATAAATTATAATATCTGTAATATTTTATCCAAATTGATCCTACTTATTTCTTTACTATCTTGAGCTGTGTCCTCCCAATCCTCTTTTATCCTCATTTTTATTCTCTTGCATGCTACTAGAACCCCAATCTCTCTTTCAAAATAATGACCAAGTTGATGTATGTCAAAAATAACTAATATAACTAACAATCATCCTTATTTTTCTCATGTAAAAATCCTATACTTTGTGATTGTTTGGATAATTTCTTGTTATCTCAAGTCAATGACTAGTTTAAACCCTAATCTCAAACCTTCTCCTAATAAAAATAATATAACAATAATTATTTTAAGATTTTATGCATGCAACATTGAATTCATTTATTAACCATGTAATCAACATTCATAAAATTCATTAAACATTATATCCCTTATCAAACATAATGATGTTTCTGATAATAATTAAACAATGAAACTATTTTAGTAATTAAAATGATTTTGCCTAGTTATAATAACATTGACTAACACAAACCAATTTAACACTATGATTATTTAACAATGCATTTGACTTCTATGAAATTATTTATAACATTATTTTTAATAACAATAATAACCTTATATGCATTATAAACACCTTAAAATAAATATCAAGTGAAGTAAGAGAATCTCATCTACTAATATAACAATGAATACAAAATAAAACATTGTCATACTATACTCATTTTAATCCAAAGATAATAGCAAGTAATGCTCAAGACATATATATATTCTAATCATTAGTTATAGAATCACCATCATATGAGATAATTTAAATATGAAAATATAATGTTTCACACAACCTGATCAATATAAACATAAAACAATAATCATGGCCACATTAGAAATCATATTAATAGTCATTCAAATTTAGATAACACATTAGAAATCAAAGACATATTAAATCTATCTAAACTAAACACTAATTAAAGAACATTAATTTATCGTGGTGTGTGTGAGTTTATAATATTTTCATCTATCATCCCCCAATGTCTCCATTTATACCACCTTCTCTGATGACATCCTCCCTCTATCAGACTCTAAGGGATGGATCTATCCTACATCCACCTCAAAACAATGAAGGTATTTATCCTAAAATAATATAAAATCCATAATATATTGTTGAAATGAACAAAAAAATGATCATCATGTACATTATATAAAGTATAGCTAACTCCAAAGTTTATAATCATGTAAATTAAGTACCATATCATTATCCATTAATCAACATATGTAATCTATCTTAACCAAAATAGTAATTAACCAAACTATAACTATAAAAATCCATAAATCAATAGGTTATTAAGTCTAGAGAGAAATCAAGATGTGACATATACAAAACATGTCTTGTATTTATATTTGAATGATTATCTATTATGTCTATAGTCTTGATCATGGAGGGTGTATTAACTACTTTTGAAAAACCCTAAAGATACAAGACTAAAGAGAAAAAAACACAAAGAAATCAAAATATATGAAAGATTTCATAACTAAATAATAAACTTTAAAATTTGGTAAGCTAGCATGATGAAAGCTAAACTAGGACCAAAATACCAAGGGAGATAGATAAAATGAGATTAAATCAAATCAAAAACAAATTAAGGCTACTAAATGACATATAAACCCTATTAATGTACCTTGGGTAACAAAATTAACAATCTAGACCAAACCAAGGACATATGAAACTAAAAATAATGTAACCATAATCCATACTCAAATAAATATGCAAAAAGAATAGAAATGTAAACAATATTGATGAATGAGAAGTAAAAATCCAAACTCAATCAATAATGGAAAAAGTAAATTAAAATAAATGAAATAAAAATGTCCCAAAAAAAATAAATGAGAAAACTCATAGTTATAACTATAATGAAGTGAAATCCAAGAAGGATAAGGTGATGATTTAAGAAAGGATCTCATAACCACTCAAAGATTTATCTTCAATTCTAATGATAGATTAACTAAAACAATCATATTCTGAGCATGTATGAATTAATGAATAATAATTATTATATAAGTTGGGAAAATATTTAGAAATAAACTTACCTATCAAGAGGGATATGAAATGGGTTATAGGGGAAATATATGTGGCACCAAGGTGAATAATATTTTATCAAAAAGAAGACACTAAAATCATGTTTTCAAGATAAAAATACTTTTGACATTAATAAATCTAGATAAATTTCCCTATCCAAATAAATTTGGATTAATAAGTAAAGTATAAATATCATCCCATAAATGCTATATATGCATGAAAAATTAAAATGGACCTACCTTCCCATATTCTGTTCCTCATTCCTTAGGACCATTTATAGAGTTTTCAATATATTAAAAATATTGGTTACTTGTGTGATAAAATATGTGGGATCTATAAATATACTTTTGAAAGTATGGGACCTCCTACACTAGTCTAATACCCTACTGCACCCCAATGGACCTCGACTTTATCATGAGGCCAATTGTGAAGTTTGACCTTCAACTAGTATAAGAGATGCGCCTAATAATAATCACATCTTTTAGTATGATTTATAGTTTGAATTTTTCTAGATTTTATTTGTTTCTCCTCTATATGGATTCAAAATACCAAATATGGGTTTTAAAAATGATTATCACTAGAGAACTTACACTTGGTAGCTAGAAAAAATAAATTAGAGAGCATGGTGTCTAAGAATTTTATACTTGCATGTTAGATGAGAGTTCTATATTAAAATAGACCTTAGTTTGCCCATAGTGTAATATAATAATGGAGAGGTGATGGAATTAAGCATGAAATGATTGATTTAAGTCAAATCACAAAAAATATGTAGTGTGAAAATGGTACAATGATAAGTAAGTACTAATCATCATCATAAGAGATCTTGTGAGGGGAGACATGTAAAATAGATTTGTTAAAGTTGATACTAAAAAATAATATGACTAATTTTAATAGTATGAAGCCACAACTCTCAACCATTGTCTTATCTTTCAAGGAATACACTTAGCTAATATTGTTGACAAAATTATTTTAGAAGATCAATATTTGTGAGGAAATCTTGGTCTTATTTGAGGTTTTACATTATAACTAATAAAGGATAAACCAAATAGGTATAATAAATAAAATAAAATAATTAACATAAAAGTAGTTTGTAAGGAAGGCATGGTCCTATCCAAGGTATTACACTGTAACTCATAAAATAAAACCCAAAGAGGCGGGAAAATAATGGAGTTTGTAAATGAATAAACTAAAAACCCAAAAGAGATTTGGAAGATAATATCAAGAACAAAAAATATATTCATGATGACAGTTAGGTCTTATCACTGATCTTATTTTCCAACTCATGATTTAAATAAATGAATATAGATAGACCAAAGTACCAAAAATATCAACTAAGGCTACTTAAATTGATGAAATGTTATTCTTTGGAAATGTTTGGAAAACCTATAAGAGGTTTTAGCACCATAGTATATATAAATATATGAAAAATATGTTACATAATAATAGTGTTGGAAATAAGAATCTAAGAAAATTATCTATTTAAGAATTGACCATTATTGGGTTCTTTGAAAATACGTCTTTCATTAGTTTGTAATATGTAAGTACTAGGACCAAGAATGTCTTTGACCAGGTAAGGCCCTGACCACCTTTGGTAATAATTGACTTATTTTTCATGGGTATAATATAATTTGAGGACTAAGTAACCAATATTTAAGGTACAAATTTTGACATTTTTGTGTTTTTCAGAAGTTAAAACTTTGTATGATCGGTTATGTCATAAATTACATAGGTTGTTATCATCTATAAGGTCTAAAGCATGTAAACATTTCTCATGAAGTTCTTCATCAATAATATTACAATGAAGATAAATGTGTAAGGATGGTAACTTATATTATAGAGGTAAGACATATTTATAACCATATATAAAATAAAAATGTGTTATCACAGTATTAGTATGGATGCTAGTACAAGAAGATCAAAGTGCAGGATAAATTTTTAGATTCCAGTCAAATTGAGAATCTCATATTATCTTTTATAATAATATGTTAATAATCTTGTTAGTGAATTTTTATTTTCCATTGTATTAGGGATGATAAGGCATTGAAAATCTGTGTGGGATTTTTAATTTAGAAAAAAAATCATTTAATATCCTTATTCTTGAAATTCCCATCATTATCATAAATGATAGTGTTGGGAATTCCAAAGAAAAAAATGATATGATTGAGTATACATTTGGATATGGTGACACCCATGAGATTAAAAAGGGAAATAAATTCAACAAACTTGGTTAAATTTTTAGTGGTTGTGATGATCAAGACATGACCATATTGATAATGAGGTAATTTATCAATCAGACCTAATCCCCACATGGGAAAAGGCCAAGTAGATTCTAATGTTTAAATCTCAGCTAGAGGAGAATGAATAAGATCATCATGCAATTGGATGGAATTATTTTTTTTGGAAAATGTGATAGCATATTTTTCAAGTATGGGCCTTAAGTATCCCATGTTTATGTTTTTGTGTGTTGTAGCATGTCCATTTTAGTGACCACTACAAATACCCCCATGTGCTTATTCAAGGATGGAAGGAACTTCATCTTGAGTGACGCAATGGAGCAAGGTAAATTTTTAATTTTGATAATATAGGATGTCATGTTATAATACATATTTGGAATTTTGTTTTTAAATTTTATTTTTTCATGATAATTAGTGTTATTAGGATAAGTGTGGTGTTCAATAAATTAAATAATTTTTTTATATCATGGGATTTATCATATAGTGATAGAGTCAATGTTTTAGACAAGAAAATAATATATGGTTAGTAATGAAGATGGTGATTTGTGTATGTGGATGTTAAATTTGAAATCATAAAGAGATTTACGAGGATGGAAAAATATGTAGATGAGGTGAGTGATTTAGATATGACATTCAGATCTCATTAAATTAGTTCTATAGTGAAATATTTGATTCTTTAGCAATAATTATGGAAATTTGATGATAAGATATTATAATTCCACACTTGCATTGGTAGTCACTGTTAACTTGGAAATAAATTAGTTATGAATCACCTAAAGCATGTAAGCAAGGGATGTCTAAATCAATGGTGTATTTCAAGCCTAAGATTATAGATTCATACTTAGCCATGTTATTAGTAACATCAACAATTAATTAGAAATTGAGAGTATGATTTTTTCATGAGGATAAACTAAGACACATCCTACCCTAGCTCCTTGAAGGCATTTAACAACATCAACATTAAAGTTCCAAGTACCTTGATATGGGTCAATTATTACTTTAAGTAATTATTCAATGATGGATTTGGACTTTGGTTTATAAATGGTAGTATCTGGTTCATCAATATTACTTGTATCAAGGTTAGTTGTAAAACTATGAAAATAATATTTAAGTTAAATAGCTTACTTATGACCTTTGGTGTATAATCTTTCTTCATCAAGAAGATTATCTTAAAGATGATCGGTGGCTAGGATAGAATCTTTATCAAGTTGGTAGTCAATTAGTTTGACTTTAATTTTTTTTTTGTAATGATTCATAAGTCAAATTCCATCAAGAGAACCATATATTTGCCAATTATATCATAGGGTAAGAAATATTTTAAGAATAAGTGAAAAAGAGGGTTAAAATGTATGATGACATAAGTTATTTGATAAAGCATGTAATGGTGAATATTTTAGCTATAAAATAAATGGTGAGATAGTCACATAAAATTTCTATTTAACATGTCTCATAATCTATTAGAGTACAAATTATTAAATATATGGGATATTCACAACCTATTTCATCTTTCTAGAAAAACATTTCCCTAACTGATATGGGGGTAGAGGAAGTGTACACGATGAGAGGTTAATCATTGAAAGGAATTATAAGAGTGTGAGGATATAGGAGTGATTATTTCATACTCTCAAATGATTTTTAAAATGAACCAATCCATTTTAGATACATACCTTTATTAATAAAGGAATTGAATGAATAAATTTGATAAGCTACCTCATTAATGAATTTTTAGATTTCCCCAAGTTTGCCAAGGTATGTATGTATATTTGGAATAGAAAAATGAATAGTAATGTTGATAATAGCTTTTATTTTATTTGGATGCACATCAATTCCTCAAAGAGAAACTATAAAACCTAAAATTTTACTAGAGGTGACATTGAAAACACATTTGTAAGGACTGAGTCTAACTTTATATTGAATGAGGTAGTCAAATATGATAGAGAGATCATGAAGATGATTTTCACAATGCTTAGATTTAGCAATAAGATAATTTACATAGGTTTCAATAGTCTTATATATGAGTTTGTGAAATATATGGGTCATGGCATGTTGATAAGTGGAACCAATAGTTTTAATACCAAAAGTCATTTTGAAGTAAAAATAGGTGTCCCATTATATTTTAAATGTGGTTTTATGTTGATTTTAGTGATCAATGTGAATTTTATTATATCCCAAGAAACCATCCATGAGAAATAACATTTCATAGACAACAATGCAATTGATTAGGTCATTGATTGATGGTAAGGGAAATTTATCTTTGGTAAAATCTAATTTAATATTACAAAAGTTTATATAGATGTGAATAACCATGATTAATTTTCTTAGATACAATAAAAATAATGGAAACAGATTCAGATTAATCAACAAGTTTGATGAATTTAAAGTCTAGGTGTTTTATGATCTTTTATGACATAAGTTGGAAATATTAGGAGAAAATTTACGTTTGTTTTAATCCATAGGTTTGGAATCAAGATAAGTAATTATATTAAGGAATGCAATAATATGATAAATAGTATGCATATATTCATATAACCATGTGAAATATTCATGCTATTTATTGAATAATAAACTAAAATTATCATGTTCCATAGTATGAAGTTATTGGGAGACAAGAATAAGTTGATGGATAGTAAATGTCTAGTAATTAATTACCATAGTTTTTTTAAATAGGCATAACATTTTTGTCTTGTAAATGACAGTAAGTAGGAGGGAGTGAATAAATATAATGTGTATTAGGGTTGATACTAGTAATGAAATTATTGAAATAAGGAGACTTTTTCTCAAAATAACCTAGATTGTGATGTTGGCATTAGAGTTTAGGTTTGTGAGAATAGATTAGTTATAATATGGGTTCATCAATAGGGAATGTGTATAAGGGTCCATATTAGTCAACATATATTTCAATATCTATAATTTGGTTTCCATGTTTATTTATTACAAAATGTATTTCTCAAATGTTTTTAGCTTGTGTATCTAAGGTAATTTTAGGTGTCTAGGTATGACATTACTCAATATAAATTTATATCAAGAAAGTGGACATATAAATAGTTGAGTAGGAGGATAAACAAGAGGTAGTATATCTTGACTTAAGAAATTAATTTGATGAGTGATTGGAGATTGAATTATATCATATTTTTGGATATTATTGGACAAATCATATAGTATATATCAATGGTCCATTAATAGGTAGTTCATAGTCTTATGGTTTTTATTCACTATTAGGGGATATGTGAATAACATGAACATCATTATTGAAGGCATGTATTTTAGATAATACTTTTTGATAATGTGATACATATAAATCTTGAGACTCAACTTATGCCATAATGTAGGTATTTTCTTAGGATGGAGATATAACACTTGTATATATTTTATTTGTAATATATGTAGTGGATAATACCATATTAATACAAGTGTAAATAGACATGGCTAAAGGATATTGAAAGAGTTTGGCTACCCTATATTCATTGTAATCAAAATTGTATTATATGTAGGTGTAGACACCAAAATCATGTCTACTCCTTGGTCGACTCCCCCCTTGGTCCCCTCAGTCCACTTCTACGCATTCCTAACCCACACACTTATTAATTTAAAATAATAACTTATTTTAAATTAATAACACCTCCCTTGACACATCACCCTTGATACCTCACCCTTGGATTCCTCACCCTTGGATACCCTCATTCATTACCCTATGACTAATCATTCCAACTCTCTCATTAATCCCCACACCTATTAAACCCACTTTCAACCATTTAATCATGACCACTAAACTCGGTAGATGGAGGAATGGGCAGAAGGTTAAAAATAGCCTTTTTCCCATCTTCTATCCACCAACATCGGTTAGCTGTCGGTCGATGCCAGTGGGATTGCTGATGCCAGTTGCTTAAAACAACCTGAAGGTGAATTCTCTTCCCCTTGGGATGCTAAAATCATAGCATTGGGATGCTGAATCACAAACCTAAATGCTAATTCTCTTGCTCCAGGTTCCAAGTTCTCTTGCTCTTCGACTCCTTGCAAGCATCAGCATCCCAACACCACTCTCCAGGCTCAAAAACTCTACATCAGTCACTCCACACCAGATTGAAGGTTGCATGAAGTCTCTCACATCTGCCATAACAGAAATAGACCTCCTACACTTCTGGTTCTCTACAAGAGCTAAGTATTTCTATTGGTTTTTATTTTAGTACTCTTAGGATACATTAGTAATCAATCCATTGTCCATTTCTAAGCACTGTTGACACAACCCAACCTGTCCTTCCTAAAAAGGCTGAAAATCCTTCCCTCATCTTTATCTCCCTTTCACCCATGTCCTCTATCTGATCCCCTTTTTAGGCCATACTCTCTGCCCTACAAACCTTGCACAAACCATTAGACTCCCACAGACATCCCAGACCATTCTGTTGATCATAGACAGCACTTAAACTCATCCAAAACCCATCCAAGGCCATTGCCCTGACCGACATCAACCATTTCCCATACTGACATCGGTAGACTAACCGACGTCAGCAACCTTAACCAATCGACAATGGTAGACTAACTAGCATCAGTGACGGTGAGAGGTAGACAACAGAATACAAGTATGCATTATCTTTATTTCTTTAGTTTAGCCTTTCATTATTTCTCTTTATAGCAGCATTCTTTTATCAACTAGTGGACTGTCATCCCACAAGGAAGTCTTTGTAATTCTAGGACTGAGCTTTGCTTGGTAGTCCACCTTATATCTACCTAATAATCCCTTTGTTTAAGTCTTTCTCTCTACAGGTGTCATCCTCCATAGCCAAAGAGGAGCTCCTTTAATCATCTAGATATGGTACGTAAACTTCATCTGGGTACGTACAAACCCCTGAACATTTTATCTTAGTTTCTTACTTCCTTTGAATGTGAAAAAGTGAAAACAATTGGAAACATTTTGGCACGCTTGGTGGGACCCTAGGAGTTTTCCTTGGGTTCATACTTTTTCTTCTAAAAGCAAACATTTCATATAGGTGCATTAGATCTCTTCTTTCATCCTTTTCTTCTATCTCTTCTGAGAAGACACCATTATAAAAGTTAAAAAGAATCCTTCGTTTTCTTTCTTTCCTGCATCTTAGAGTAGTGAATTCATACTCTTCAACCTTTTCTCCACTTGTCTGCATTCAAACACACATTTCAATTTGGGCATAAAAATCTTTTGCATTTCATCTCTGTTTGAATGCATGTTTAGTCCACTCATCTAGTAGCTTAAAACCATATTATGAATAAAGCATAGTGCACTTATGTTACATGACCAAACCAATATCACAAATCAAACATCTAAACATACCTGAGACAAGGTCCAACTAGGATTTCATCACCTAGCAGATACCTTACCCTTCCTGGTAATCCCACTTGGACTTCACTACCAAGGGGAGAGCCCACTCTATTCTCTGGCAGAGTATAAACTCTAGGGGAAGTATATACTGGCTAAGTGACCCAACTTATCTCTAGGCTCGTGAAGTGAGGGGAGCTTACTCCTTAGCACCAGGCCATGTACAAAATCTAATACAGACTTTGAGCACCGAAACTAACCCAAAACCAACCTTAGATTGCTTCTTCTATGACCCGTTCTAAAAGCCAACTTCCCAAACACACTCTTCTAAGTCATAAGCCAACAAGACTCTAAAAATTATTCTTAGGAATTAATGTTTAGGGGTTTGCTTGTCTTCATCTATTTTTCTATCTCCATCTGGTTTTTTGAGCTAGTGAGGTCACATTCTGAGCTCCAAAAATAGCTCAGACTTTCTTCTTTCTTCCAAAAACTTTCAATTTCTAGAAACATAGTAACCAACATCAGTTTTTCCATCGACATCAGCAACCTTTCTTCATCGACATTGGTTATTTGACCGACATTAGCAACTTTCTTCACTGACATCAATTCTTCTATCGATGTCGGTCACTGTCAACAAAAATTCTTCCAAAACAATAGGCTTAAAACCTACCTTTCTTGCTATTAGACACACTTTTTGAGTTTCTAAAACTAAAAAAACATAGTTTCTAAAACCTGACCCTTTTTGCCTTGAATGGTTTTGACACATAGTCAAACCAAAACTCTTGTTGACCATGCAAGGCAATGACCACTCCCACCTTCACATTTCATATCAAGTCCCCTAATGGAGTGTACTTTAGACACTAAATATTATCCTATCCAGTCAACCGCTGATCAATCTCCTATTATTCCTAAAGGGGATCAAAATTTTGAGAGATTCCCTAACCATAACATCAAGGCCCTCCAACACTATCTCGCCAAGAGCCAAACGTGAGACTCTTCAATTCAACCAAGTTTGTCACATTTTCACAACTTGATTGTCCCATCCCCAAACACTCTTGCGCCCATAAATACAAGAGTGATTACCTACCCTTTAGCTAGTGTTGCCACCATCCAGCCACCTATGGTGACATCAAGCCAGGTTGTGCCTTCTAGCTTTATGACACAACCACCCTTGACCTCAACATCAGTCCCTATGACAAACTACCGATATGTTGCACCTATACAAATACAACCAAGTACATCATACACCCCTCCTAACACCTTTTAGGTACCTTAAAATGTAGGGGATGCCCCACCTATAAATACATCAGCTGATCTAATCAATATGTTGATGGACAAGATGTCTAACCTTGAGACATCTATTTCCGGTTCAAGCAATGTTCTTTCATATGAACAAATTTGCAATGAACCCATTCATCCTTCAGTCCCAATTTAATCATATCCCAATCAGTGGGAACTTCCTAAGTTTACTCATTTCTAGAGTAAGGAAGACCCACAATAACATCTACAAGCATTTAGACACGCTTGTTACCTTATAGCACATGATGATGCATTATTGCTACGTACATTTCCCATGTTGCTTTCTAGTGCTACCCTCGATTGGTATAGTTCCCTTACCAGTCACTCTATCTTTTCTTTCACTCAACTTGCCCAACTTTTTCTTGACCACTTTTCAATCAACATCACCAAAAAGGTCTCCATCATAGATCTATATTCTATTAGACAGTTTGATGATGAATCAATAGCCGATTTTGTTGTCCATTGGAGAGGCTTAATCAACTAGCTCTCCTTTTCTTTACCTCAACCTGAGCTCATTGAGCTCTTTTCCCGAGTGTGTGACAAACATATTTCATCTACTCTATAGGTCCAAACATTCCACACATTTGACGAAGCTTTCACCATGGCTAGGAAGCTTGAACTCTATGCGGTCAAAGAAAACAAGGTCACATTGCGTAGTAAAAATACTAACACAAAATCCAATGACCCTTCTTCGTTCAAACCTTCTTCTTCATATTCCAAGTCCAAAGTATCATCAAATGCTATGGCCTTTAGATCACCCTCCTCAACAACAAACAACCAATCTCAGCCTTCCACATCTCAAAGCATCACAAAACAATTCCAAAAATGATATATATAGCGTCAGTACACTCTAATAGGAGAATCATACGTGTCTATGTTGGATAAACTTATCAAGTAGGGGGTCCTCAATCTCCCCCAAATTTGACCACCTCAATTCAACCCCTCAAAATCCATCCCTACATGGTATAGGGAAAATCATCACTGTGTCCAAGGCCATGACATAAACAACTGTAAAACCTTCAAAAACATTATCCAAAGCATGATAGACAAGGGGGATCTTGTTTTGGATAACCCAAATGCGCCACCTAACTGAAACATAGACATCTTTAGACAACCATTTCCTAACCATCCCCCTAGCCAAAACAATGTGCAGACCATGGCCGATGACTTCCAAGAGCATAATATATGCATAGTCAACACGGTCTCGCCTCTTATGCCTAACCAACCTCTCTCACAGTCTGAAGAGGTTAGCCCACCCATTGGTCCTCCACAGGCATAAGAGCCTTCTTCTCCTATTTCTCCTCCACAGGTGGAAGAACCTTCTTCTTCTATTAGTTCTCCATCGACCTCTCCTACCTTAGAGGATGCTTTGATGATACTAGCACCAGTAGTCTCACCCTCATCCTCCTTGGGGGATCATACTTTCCCCACTACTCAACCACATGAGGAAGGCATGATCATCCCTATGCCCTATCTGACTAAAGAGCCACACTCTCTATACCCTTCTCCGCTGAGAGAGGAACTTGCCATCTCACCCACTTTGGCTGAAGAAGATTTGGTGAAGGTTGATTTGAACCTCACCCCTCACAATAGTAGTCCTCGCACTAAACTAAAGAAGGCTACTAAACCACATCAGAGAACTTTTCTCCTACCATCACCATTACCCTCCATTTTGGGCCCTCATCCCTCTACCATAAAAGGAGTCCTTCCTACTTTGACACCTCACAGAGGTAAATTGCCTCCATTACTACCAACACCTAACAAAAACATACCTCCTTCAAAACATCCAATGCCTCTTACCATGAAAGTTTCATCTATGCATCTAGCCACACTGCCAAACAAAAGGATGGTACCAAACACTCCCTCAACAATGTCTAAATAGAAGTTGCCAACTTTTATTGCAACACAACACATAGACTCATTAGCAGGTTCTTATGCCTTGCTGTTACACCAATTGTTACAATCCTCTAACATCACTCTTCTGCCTATCAAACCATTTCAACCTCTTAGACCAAAACCATCTTGGTTTGATGACACTAAAATTTGCCAATATCATCGCACACCTAGACATGACATTGAAAATTGTTGTGCCCTTAAGGTTGTAATTTGCTAATGCTTAAAAAAATACACCCCTCTTGTTGAGGATATTGTCAAAAAATATCCAACACCATCTCATGTCTCCCAACCCTTTTCACCATCACACTCATCAACTCTCAGATCAAAGCCATCTTGGTTCGACGACACTAAATTTTGTGCGTATCATCACATGCTTAGACATGACATTATGCGTTGCTATGCTCTTAAAGTTGTCAATCATCAACACTTCAAAAGGGACACCCCTTTCATTAAGGATCCTCTTGACCACCCTTTCAACAAACCATCAACACCATCCCATGCCTCTCAAACATCTTCACCTAAATCAAGAGCCCATCATCAGACTGTGGTTCCTCTATCACCTTCAACCCCATTATTCAAAATCAACACCATTAATGTGGCCAACAGGTCACAAACCATGAAAGATAAAGGGAAAGAGAAGGTTTCTCTTCCTCAAACATATCCATTCATCAAGTCTCCCCAACAACCAAAACCCAAGAGTACTATCTTGGGCACATCTCGACAAACATCTTTGTAACCACTTCATGACCCCATGGTGAAACAACTTCACCAAACCCCCGTGAAGACATCTTTGTATGACCTCATTCAAAGCTCTCCACAACATTAACAAGCCTTAATCAAAGCCCTACAAATAGTGGAGTTCCAACCTGGAGACACCCAACCACTAGCTTTTTTAATCAAAACATTACCAACCATTGCCTCCATCACCGTCTCTAATTCTGAGATTCCAAACTCTAACTTGGAAGATCAGGATATCACCCTCTTAAACTAAATCTATCAGGCAAAATCCTCATAGGATGCATTCTTGTGTCACACTCCTTGACAAAGAGAAGCTTTAATGTCTTCTCTCCATCTTATCCAACCATTTCTCAAGCATTCTCCTCATCACCAAAATGACTGGGGTAATTCAACTTTATATTGACTAAATATCAACCTCGACCAAGCCTCGACCAAGCCTCGACCAAGCATCAACCAAGCCTTGACCAAGCATCAACCAAACTTCGACCAAGCATCGACCCCAACCAAGCATTGACCAAACATCAACCAACCAAACATGCCAACAACATATCAACCAACTTCATGTCCAACATCAACCAACACGTGACCAATATGGAGAGAAGTAAATGAGGCAAGTTTTCTCCTAATTGGCTTGAACCTTATATCATAATGCACAAGTATGGATCAGGGACTTATCATCTGTCTTCTCTTGAAGGCTGACCAGAACTTGAGCCCCTTAATGCCTTACATCTACGACCATTCTACTGTTAGTCAAGTACTCATTCACTTGACATTTAACTTGAGCTCACTCCTTGAGCAATCCCTATCATCTTAATCCTTATTTATTTCAACCCTGTTTCCCTAAAGCAAACCCTATGCAACCCTTTTATAAAGTATGAATGCTTTGTCTTAATAAAAGGGAGCCCTCAAACTTCTATAGTCTTGTCCATGACTAAAAATTTTGTCAAAAATAAATTTGGATGTCAAAATATCATAAGGTCATAAATTTTAAATGCAGACTACTCCCTCGAAAGATAGTTGTATCATCATTTCTATAGCTAATAGACTACTCCCTCAAAGGATAGCTATTCAACGCCCTCAAAAATGTATAAAGCAAAAATATAGACCACTCCCTCAAAGGATGGATATGCCTAAAATCTTGCTACACATAACACTCTCTCAAAAGCCTCCCACATTGATCAGCTTCACATATGACTACAAAACAAAATGACATCCCCATGTAGACTTCCCGCATTGATCAGTCTCCCAAAAAAAAAGTGTCATGGACTTAACTTATAGTTGTTCTCAGGGTCTCCTATAAAAAGGGGCAAAGTTATCCCTACTAAAAGGGGTTACCCTATCTTAACATATCACATCACCTACTCAAGGGATTTCAAGCTCATTTTAATATCAAAGTGATTCGATTACTTCTCTAACACAACCAATGGTCGATGACATAATGCATGAATGGGGCTTTTTTTTTAAAAACCCCCTACCTATGCTATCATTATGGTCCTTGTCAATGAAAGAGAAATGTACCTTTCACTTCCTCCATACCTTTGTCACATTCAACCAAATAATTTTCTCAACCAAACCAAACCAACCCAAACATTTTCCAAGACCACTCACACTATTTTCTATGGACAACAATACACATGGAAACTATCGACCACACAATTTATGTCAAGCATAAACCATTGCTTACTGAAGCATAAATAATCTCATTTTAGTTTTAGCATACATCCATCACTAATATGGAAAATTTCTAGGGATGAAAGACCACTCGACCAATGTTATAAAATACACCATCACACGATATGGAAAAGGCTGTAGCATCCTCATACCCTCATCATTTCACACATGACCAAAACCAATCATCAACCATTTTGACTCTTCGCCTGAACTACATTGGTTTGAGGCCCTTTAAACAAGGGTTATGTAGGTAGCACTCAGATGACATGACATCTTCTGTGGTTAGCTCAGCCACATCCATTTATTCATCTATCTGATGGATAAGCCATATTACCTTTAACCATGACTTAACCTAGTCCAACCCATCCATAACCAACCCTCTTCCTCCCTTTTAGGGAGAACTACATTGGCCTAAGGCCCTTCCAACAAGGGCTATGTAGGCAACACTCAGTTGACATGGGGCCTTATGAGGTTAGCTCAGCCATTCCTTCATCTGTCCATCTAATGGACCAACTATCTCAACTCAACTCGACTAATGACTATGGAGATCGTGACTATCTCCTCAGACCACGACCATTTTTGAGACAACTTTACCTTAGTTATTTTGATTGTATGTAGGCTACTTCATGAATAGTTAGCCAAATTTTCCACACCCACATTACGACCCTCACAAGTATTGGATCACAAGCAAGTTGATCCCCATTACTTGTGACATTTTCGTGTTTTCTAGGAGCACTTTCTAGGCCCAGGATACTTGGAACATGACGACCATTGGAGCTATAACTTGGATTATGTAACCCAATCAGCTACGACTAAATGTTGTGGCCTAGTTATTTCAATTTTAGCACTCCTTGACCTTTGACTATGACAATTTGACTTGACCATCATGTGAAGTGGTATATGTGCAATCTCAACTTTTGCAACGTTCACACTCAAACTTCACCATATTCATCCACTCTCTATCAAATTGGCACCCAATTTTAGGTTCCCTTCCCTTGACTCCCACTTTGAGGGGGAATACCTCATCCCATAATCAAGGCAACCTACATTCATTTTTGTCTTGAAGTTCATTAGAACAACCAATAGGACAAAAAAGACCTCATCCCATACCTGGGGCAACTTACTCCTATTTTTGTCTTGCAGTTCGTCAGAACAACCAACAATACAAAAGGGGCAAATGTACACACCAAAATCGTGTCTAGTCCTTGGTTGACTCCCCCCTTGGCCCCCTCAATCCACTTCTACACATTCCTAACCCACACACTTATTAATTTAAAATAATAACTTATTTTAAACTAATAACACCTCCCTTGACACATCACCCTTGACACCTCACCCTTGGATACCCTCATTCATTACCCTATGACTAATCATTCCAACTCTCTCATTAATCCCCATGCCTATTAAACCCACTTTCAACCATTTAATCATAATCACTAAACTCAGTAGACAGAGGAATAGGCAGAAGGTTAAAAATAGCCTTTTTCCCATCTTTTATCCATCGACATCGGTCAACCATCGGCCGACGCTGGCGGGATCACCGACGTCGATTGCTTAAAATAACCTAAAGGCAAATTATCTTCCCCCTGGGATGCTAAAATCATAGCACTAGGATGATGAATCACAAACTTGAATGTTAATTCTCTTGCTCCAGGTTCCAAGTTCTCTTGCTCCTCAACTCCTTGCAGGCATTAGCATCCCAATAGCACTCTCCAAGCTCAAAAACTCTACATTAGTCACTTCGCACTAAATTAAAGGTTGCACAAAGTCTCTCACATCTGCCATAATGGAAACAAACCTCTTGCACTTTTGGTTCTCTACAAGAGCTAAGTATTTCTATTGTTTTTATTTTAGTACTCTTAGGATACATTAGTAATCAGTCCATTATCCATTTCCAAGCACTATTGACACAACCCAACTTGTCCTTCCTAGAAAGGTTGAAAAACCTTCCCTCATCTTTATCTCCCTTTCACCCATGTCCTCTATCTAATCCCCTTTTCAGGCCATTCTCTCTACCCTGCAAACCTTGCATAAACCATTAGACTCCCACAAACATCCCAAACCATTTTGTTGATCACAGACAGCACTAAAACTCATCCAAAACCTATCCAAGGCCATTGCCCTAACCGACATCAACCATTTCCCATACCGACATTGATAGACTAACCAATGTTGGCAACCATAACCAACTGATGACAGTAGACTAACCAGCGTCGGTGACTGTGAGAGGTAGACAACAAAATACAAGTACACATTATCTTTATTTCTTTTGTTTATCCTTTCATTATTTCTCTTTCTAGTAGCATTCTTTTATCAACTAGTGGACTGTCATCCCATAAGGAAGTCCTTGTGCTTCTGGGACCGAGCTTTGCTTGGCAATCCACCTTATATCCACCTAACAATCCCTTTGTTTAAGTCTTTCTCTCTACAGGTGTCATCCTCCATAGCCAAAGAGGAGCTCCTTCAATCATCTGGATATGGTACACAAACTTCATCCAAGTATGTACAAACCCCTGACCATTTAATCTTAGTTTCTTACTTCCTTTGAATGTGAAAAAGCGAAAATAGTTGGAAACAGTAGGAAGCTTCATGTGTGTTACATGGGGGATGTCTATCAATAGTGTCAACTATTAAATGAATAGTTATATTTGGTGGAATAAGATATTGTAGGATCCATTATAAAATATAGGGAGGTAATTATGTTGTATTTCAATTTTTTTTAATTTCATTAGGTTCATCATCATTTGAATTTATGAGAGTTCAATGTAAATCCAAGTGCATGTTGATAAATTTAGGAATAGGATGACTATTGATGTGGGTGATAGTAGTAATAGGGTATTGATATTTAGTATTTGGAAGTTGTATAATTTAGGTATTAGGATAATACTCATGTTTTTAACATTTCCCATATGTATGAATTAGATACTCTAACTACTAGAAGATGCAATATCTCACATGTAATTACTCTAAATATGTCTTAAAATCACGTTATTAAATAATGTAAGGATGAGTACCATATTTTTGGTTCATATTATCTTGGGTCCAATGGTAAAATGGATCCCAATGTAACAAAGTGGTTTTTGGTTAGTTTTTTCAAATCTAGGATACATGAATTAGGTTTATTTAAGTTTTTATTTGGAATATCCAATCTCTTGAATTAAACAAAGAGTGGTGGCATTGATACCCAATCCTTCATCAATAATTGTTTTTTGAATTAAACTATTATTGGTTATAATTTTGATGAAGAGGTGTGGATCACCAATGCAAAAGATAATTTCATCATTTATCATATATTACTATAGAAATTCAATGTAGGGTTTGGTAGATTAAATTGTGTTAATAGTAAGCACTTATATTGGCTGGTGAATATCAAGAGGTAATTTATGTTCATTATATATAGGATATTCTATACCTTGGAGTTATCATATAACAAAATTGTGATGATATGGATAAGTTCACACTAATTACATGAGAGGAATTTTACAAGACATAGATTTAAGTTTATCCAATTAATTTTATTGGGATTTAGAAGAATGATGAGCACATGGTTTATGTTAATTAGGTGGACTAGATTTTGGTAGTATATTTGGGTCTAATGGTGAAGTTGGATCATCACTAGTGTATGGTTCATAATATATAGGTTGAGAAGTGTAGTATTTTTAAATAATTAATCATGAGTAGAAGGTTTTTTTAATGTTTGATAATAGGATCTCTTTTAATAGGTTTTCAGTGATAATTGAATTACCCACATTCATATATTGATAATTGGTATAATATTGATCATAAACAACATCAATGGTACAATAATATTTTTTAGAATGTTATGGATTGGGTTTTGAGGAAAGAGATTTTTGAGATTTTAAGTTTATAGATTAGGCAAATTTTCACTTTTGAGAAGCTTTAAGATAATTAGGGTGTTAGAGTTTGATCATAGTGTCATGATCTAATGTATCGCCTAACATAAATAAACTATAAAATTTATAATTCTATGACATATTTCATGATAAAGGCATATGTACACGTGAATCCAATTTTTTTTGGATCATACCATGATGGAGGAGTAATAATGTTATAGATGAAAGGTTTAAATGGAGATAAAAGTCTCTTAATTTATTACACCATTAAGGATGGATGGGAAGGATTTAAAATTTGGTTTTGACTTTTCCCATTTTAATTGGAGGGATATATATTTATAATTGATGTTAGTGATTTCATTATTTAAAGTTTGAAAAAATTACCTACTCGAATAATGAGATGGTTTAAGCTGGCTCATAAGAATTCTTGTATTTTGGCTTGGTCAATAGATTCTTCTATGTTTTTAGGGGGAAAATTTAGATATTGTATTGAAGAGAAGGTTTTAAGGTAGTGATAAACATTTTGAAGAGATTATACTCTTTCATGTTTTGATATACTTTATGATCTAGTAATTTCTATATTTTGATGAAATTGTTAGGGATTAGCTTTTACATTAGTAGTTACATTCCATATTTATCAAGAGGTAAATAGTACATTTGGTTGTTAATTAAATTTGGTAGTAATTAGTTTTAGATTAAGTTAAAAGCAGGTTTTGAAGGGGCCCCGAAACCCTTTACAAATCAAAGAAAAAAATAAAGCAATAAAAACTGCCATTACAGGCAAACCCACTGAAAATAGTGAAAAAACTAGGTTTTACATGGACTTGAAACCACCAAGATAAACCAGACAAAGCTCCCCAGGTTTTACAAGGACCTGAAACCTAAATGAAAAAACCAGGCACTATGACCTGAAATAGAAACCTAGGTTTTACAAGGACCTGCAACCTTAAAAAATCCATGTAATAAAAGATCTACATTTCAAAGCCGCGTTAACACGAGGAGGGGTTTTTTATTTGGTAGTAATTAGTTATTGGACTATTGTTATATAATAATATTATGATAATATATTATCATATATTATTTGTTGAGATATATTTTTATGAGTTACAATAATATATCATATATAGGAGTGTGCATAATTAGAGAGATTTGGGTGAGAGATTAATGGAGAAATATTGTCCATAAATATAGGAATGGTTTTCCTATATATATGTAACACCTAAATGTTTTAATATTCAAAGAGTGTGTGTAATTATAATATAGTGTGTTTGAAATTATATACTATATTTAGATCTATTGTCTCTGATTATGTTTCCAGTTTTTTGTGTTAGTCTTCTATTAATCGAAACCAACCCCATCATCTAGTATCAGAGCAGGTAAATCTTATTATGCATCAATGATTTTTTTAAAGGGGTAGTCATAGTGTTTTTTATTTGCCCACCTAATGGTGTAATATCATTCCATTCAACTTTTTAGATTCATAAAAACCCTTCTATATTTACCTAGATATATGCATTCAATTTTAGTGTGTACATATGTCTCTAGTTCTACCATATCAATTTTATCCAACCTATGCATATTCAAATAATTGAACATCATTATTTACATATTTGTGCATGTTTTTTGCTCAAATAAAAAGGAGTGATTTCAATGTGCATTCATATTTGATAATGGAATTATTTTGAAATCAATGACCTACTCTTATTTATCATGCTTCTTTTTTCATCATTCAAATCTAATTAAAAACATCATATATGTATACAATTTTAACCTTAACACTAGGTGAAGGTTCATAGAGGTATTAAATTCATACATTGAATAGATATAAATGAAACATCATGTGGGGAAATTTTTTTTAAAAAAAAGAGTCAAATAAATTTGGTAGTCATGGTACTTAGACTCATTTTTTAAGTCATTTTCCATATCTATTGTACACCTTCCTACAGTCCTAAAAGATCCATTCCCATTGATCAAGCAATGGGTTAGATGAGATAATATTTATATCTACATTATTATAATTTGATATTTTCTTAGACTTGACCTTGATATCAGGCTCAACCTATTGGAACCATCTCATTCAAAATTAGAATTGGTAGATCCAATTTTTTAGCTAAAAATTCTATTGGTTCTTATTCTCAATGACTAAAATATTTCCATGTTTCCATCTCACCTTACAAGTTGGATTTTAGGTATTTATTAAGTTTTATTCAATGGTATTTTAGTGTTTAAAGTTTTAGTTTAGGATTATTCTCATCAAAAGTAATAATTTTGGTCATTGGTTAAAACCTATGGTATTTGGGTGGTTTAGTTTTCTTTAGGTTTGGTCAATAATATATAAGCTATATGTGTCATTTTGTTATTAGCCAAAAATTAAGTCATTTGGTTTAGTTTGTAGTTTTTTTTTTAATATTATTATTTAGAGTTAAAATTAAAAATGAGTCAAAATGTTCAAATCATTTTCATTGGTTGATTTTATTATTTGGGTCCATTGTCAAAAATATGTCAAAAAATATCAATGGCTTTTTTAGAGAGTCATTTTTCCATTAAGTCAATGTCAAGTATGTCAAATAAATTTAATATTATAAAGGATTCATTATCTCTTATATGCGATGCCCAAACTATGGGAGGATTTATAAATTAAAATTTTATGCATTTGAGCTTCATGACATCATCAACCAAGTTAGAAATGAACCTGATGGAGGAAGGATGAAACAAAGGTTGGAGATTCCAAAGCCTCTTATTAGTCACCAATGAAAGGGCACAAAAATATTTGGTGAATTTTTTTGTGTGGTGTGTTTTTATAGTTTCTATTGTGTGTATTCAAAATAAGAACATAAGAATATGCCTATTCAAGATATGTAATTTGTGTGGAAATTCCAAACATAATTCCCTGATGTGAAAATAGTATGAAAGGACAAAAAGAGCTAATGTAAGTCAGTTCATGGATATGGAAAGGGTTTGTGAAAGAGATTTAAAAAACCATAGGAGGTAAATAGTTAATAGAAGGAGGTTCTTGTTCATGTCAAGGATTGTGGTAAACCTATAAAACAATGGAAGGAGTGAGCCTTTCTTTAAATCAATGCCGTGCACCAAATAGGGCATGCTAAAAGGGGTGAGCATACTATAAGTGAGAGTGTGAATGTTTTTTCACCATGTTAAAACTAAAGGGGGCGATTTTATGGATTATATTTTACATTAACAATTACATTCAATATTTACCAAAAGATAAATAGTATATTTGGTTTTTAGTTAAATTTGGTGGTAATTAGTTATCAAAATATTATTATATAATAATTTTATGATAATAAATTAACATACATTATTTTTTGAGATATATTTTATGATTTATAATAATATATCATATATACGAGTGTGCATAATTAGAGAGATTTGGGTGAGATATTAATGGAGAAATATTCTCCAAAAATATAAGAATGGTTTTCCTATATATATGTAACACCTGAATGTTTTAATATCCATAGAGTATGTGCAATAATAATATAGTGTGTTTTAAATTATTTCTTATGTTCAGCTCTATTATCTTTGTGTATGTTTCCATACTTTCCATGTTAATCTTCTGCTGATCTAAACCAACCCCATCAGAAAGTATGGGTAGATTTGCTAGGTAATTTCTTGGCATTAATAAAATGACTAAGACAGTTTTTAGGAAGATAAGTTTATTGAAATTATTTTACTAAAGAATTGACAAGAGCATATAAATACCATATAGAATTTTGAAGAAGTTGATTATACCATTTTAGATCATCTACTATAATAGTTTTGACAATAATTTTAGTTGTATCAAAAGCATTGTTTTCGACCCATTCCTTATAGAGAATGCCAAAGGATTTGATGAAAATAGTAGGGTCTTTGGTTCCATCATATTTAATGGTTAGATAAATATTTACAATATCAGTAGATACTATGAATGAAGCTGTATGTTCATTTTTAATATTTTGAAACCTTTCTTTTATGTATGTTAGGTTAAGGGATGATATTCCCATTGGCATCTTTAAGAGGAGGAGAAATAAAATGATGATTATTTTGATGAATGACAATAGGAATATGATTTTCCATTTGTAGGATATGGTTTTACATTTGGTTCATTTGAGAATTGTTATTTATTTGCATATCATTCATTTTTTGAACCATTTGAGAAAGAATTTGATTCATATCAATAGGTATGTTTTTATATATAGTAGTGGGAGATAGAATATTGGTGTTCATTAGAGGCGTATCCCCTAGATTAGTGAGAGGAGGGTTCCCTATAGGATGGTATCCTATAGGATAATTCCCTATGTTGGTATAAATTACTCCAATGGTAATGTAAAGAAATTTATAAATGGTACCATTCAGACTTGGATCACCAAGATCATCATTTTAAGTGATATAGACCATGTTTTATTCTATCAACCTAGATGAGGGACATGAGTAATTATTCCATGAGGGGATATCCTCTTAGGTATCTAAGGTAGGAAGGAAATAATCACCCATGTACACTCAAAATGGGTTGAGGTTATTGACAAATATACTAGTGGGTGATTTCATGATGCTAGTTAGAGTGGTAAAGATAAAAATTGGCTAAAATATTAAAAAAAAAAAAATACATACAACATCAGCTAAGTTAGCTAGGAAAAAAAGATCAGCCTAGTTGATTTAGTATAATTTTAAGAAACCTAAAACCATGGTTGAATACCTACTAGGTTGAGTTAGTCAACAAAGTCCTACATTTGGTAAAATATAAAAATTTATGAAATGCTACTAAATCAAGTTGGTCAACTTAATTTTATTGGTATAAAAATGTAGAGTTCTTTGAAATATTACTAAGTCAAATTGATCGACTTATTTAGATAGGTAGAATATAATAGAATTTTCTAAGAGGATACTAAGCCAAGATAGTTGACTTAGTTTGATATAAAAATATAATTATACTATGTCATGCCAGTTGATTTATTTGAATCTAGAAAACATTTAGAAAATATTTAAACCGTGTAGTTTTTAAGGTAGTAGTAAAATAGAGAGAATATCAAGCTATCTACCACAAAACACAAATTTGTAGTAACATTGGTCAATATAATATACAATTTAACATATAATATCAATAAATAAATAAATAATTTAATTATATAACTATTAATGTTAAATAATTTATCTAAAAATTAGATCAAGAAGTTGTATAAAGGGTTTTTATTGATTTTTAGGCTTCCAAATATACTTGCTTGTTTCTTAGATAGTGATGGTCCAATGTTTTAAAGTGCTAAATATGGAGGATGTGTCATTCCCATAGTACACTAAACCATATTTTTAGGATAAGCTAGAATTAAATTCTTGGTGTTAATCATTAATCGATGCACCACATAATCAAATGGATGGCTAGATTCTTAAGGTTTAATTCAAATGGAAATCTTAGTTGTTTATCAAATACCATGAGGTAAATATAAACTAAATACCATGTTTATCATTTTATTATTGTTATGAGTATTGGTTAAATCCCCTCATAACATAATATTTTCAAATGATAGACAAGGATTGGAAATAGAGTATCATGTAACCCTTCATGATAGTAACTACATGGTTTCAAAATTGTAAGTACATAGTCTCTATTGAAGTCAAGACAAAGCAAAAAAAATTTGTTGAGAACCAATTTTTCATTTATAAAAATAAATAAATAGGTAGACAACTCTTTTCAAATTAAATGTGAGATTAATTACTAAAATGAAAGTGAATTTCTTTTCTTATGCTAAAAAATAAATAATACATAATTAGATCAGCCATGTTATTCCTTGATCTAGGATTTTAACTCAAAATAGGAGGTTAATATAGAATTAGTCTCAAAAACAATGAAAAATAAATTCACAAACAATCTAAAATCCTTTATGCCTTATCATGGGGGAGTATAATGAATAAACCAAATGAGAAATCAACAAAACATGGAAGGAAATGAGAAATATAAACATGAAAACACAAATTCCTTACCAAATCCTTAATAGATTCAAATGCTAATTTGGTTGGCTTGCTCGATTTATGCATAATAAGTCTTCATAAATGACATATGGATAACATAATATCTTCTATGCATAATTTTTGAATTCTTGTCTTTATTGATGGCTTGATTTATGCAATAGATTGATGGCATTGACTCAATTTTAGAATTGTAACAATAGGCTTTTAGCTTCATGAATCTATTATTGCATTATAAATCTACTTTGATTGATCTCCCTAAATGAAGAACTTTAGGGTTGATTTTATAGGATTTCAAATCCCTTATAATGGGTTAAATATAACCATGGTTTATTTTATTAACTTCAGTTGATTTTGGCATATTCCTAGAATATTCATTTAGATATTTTCCAAAAGTGACAACTCACAAAGGTAATGACTGTGTAATAGGATGTTCTAAGATGCTCTTGAATTTCATTTTTAGTAATTGATTTAATTCATTTATCAGCACATGGGTTAACTCAATTAGGATTTAAAATTGATTTAACTTGCTAGTTGATTTTGATTAGGATGTTCAAGTCAATTAATTCTTTTTAGGTTTTTGGTCATTTGTTTGATTTTGATTATTTCAATGTGTGTATTTGCCTTATTTAATTAATTTATTGGGATAGATTAATTTAATGTAAGGTTATAAATCTAAATTCAAAACTAATATAAATTATTAGGTTAAATGTTTGATGATTGGTAAGAATTGGTCTAATAGTCTGATGCAAAGCCATTGGTGGCCAAATTTACATGTCTATAATTTGCCATTGTTTGGGAAGATGTTGCAAGATGTAAGCATAGTAGCATATTTTCAAAGAATAAAATGGTTCTTTTATGATTATTAATGTAATGATAATTATTGAATTATAGCCACCCCATTAAGGGAGAGGTTGGCAAGTGAGTTGGCAAATAGTCCCTCAAAATAAAGGAGCAAAATGAGGGGACCAAAAAAATGAAGATGATGGGGTGACAACACAATAATTTTCCCAAAGTTGGGAAAACTCACTAAGAAATGCAAGTAGGATAGTGTAGAATGGTTTTCCTAAAGGTGATTATAAGCATTGTACCTTGATGTGGTAATATGGTATGATAACATAATGATTAGTCCTAATAGGTGATATAATCATTGAGAAGATGGATCTACCCTAGTTAAGATAGACAAACAAGATATGAAAGTGGTGATAAAAAATGATTTTCCCCATTAGGTGATATAATCATTGAGAATGCATGTGGGATGATGTATAATGCTGATGTAGTATACCCTAATTATGAAAAATATGATTAATGGCTGAGCATTGATAACTTGATATAGAGGATAAAGATGAATTTCGGATAACTTGCTAATAAGGAGATGCTCATCTAAACTAACAAAGGTTTAAATTATTTTATTAATTAATTACTCTATTTGGAATATGATTGAGATTATTGTTGATGCTAGTGCCAAGGAGATGGTTATTTTGTATTGATTTTGTAGACCTCTTAAAGATGATTTTTTCTATAACATTTAATGGTAGGCCTCTTGATAGAACACCATGGGGGCTTGGCCAAAATATGCATAAGGAATGGCTCTTGATATCTGATACTCAATGGAGAACAATTTCATTGATGATAAAAAAACATGATGATAATGTAGACATTTGAATATGGATAGATTCAATAATAATCTATAAAGAATCACCCAATGAAAACACATAGACTAAATCAAGGCCACAGTGTTGAAAGCAAACAAATAAGCACACAAAAAAATAAAAAATAAACAAGTCCTAGTGTCTATGAGTAACACATAGATCCTTAGTACATGAGACTTAAAGTACATCTAAAAATTACTATAAATTTTTGATTTCATCCCACATTTATGCATAATTTATATATTTGATAGGGTTTTACATAATTACTTTGATTTCAAGTTTATTTTTTGTATTATACCATTTATGTCTCTTGAATTTGGAGAGGATGATCATGCATAATAGTTTTAAAAGGCACAAAATTTTTAGAGGGGATATTTTATCCAAGAAAGAGTAATACATGTTAGGGACATGGCAAAATGATTTATTGTTGTCAGTGTTGACATAGTATTGGATGGAAAAGTAAAATTTATTTATTTAGTTAAAGGATTTGAAACCTTAACAGATGTCAAGAATAAAGGATACTAAATTCCATGGGAAGACAATGATTTTTCAAAGCATGAAGATATGCACTTTCCCAAAACTAATATTTATTAAGTTTTTAGTGACTCAGAGGATTATAGTGCCATGGAAGAGGGAGATTATAGTGGTGATAGTGAAATCACCATCAATTATCTAGGACCTATAGATAGATTTGATTTTATCATAGACAATGTCATTCTCAAACATAAATGTTCTATCAAAGATGATGACATAGTCGAAGGTTTTGTAACTCATGTTTTATAATATCATAAAATTCATGAAGAGAGATTGAGACCCTTGATGTTTGGTGTAATTCTCTAAAATGTGGTAAATTTATGTTATGATTGCTCAAACTTACTACAACCTTGTAAATTAATAGTTTGGCCTATAAAATATTTGGTTTTTTGTGAACAAGAAGTTCCCTTATGGTAAATAAAGGAAATTCTATATTTTATGTTTCATACCTTGTATGAATAAATGAAACCAATTTGAATTTCATGATAGTTGTTGCCAAATTGATCCATTTGTGCTCATCTATGAGCAATTATGTTCTAGAGGGTAAAATTACAAATATACTTGAAGGAGAAATGGTAAAATCTATGTTATTTGATATAAATACATTAGATGTACATATTAATAGAATATTCATTCCTCCTTTCAAATGATTGTCACTATTTGAAGTATATCTCATGTAATGGTCTGCTAGTAAATTGACCAACATAAATGTTTTTCTTATAGATGTGAGATTCAAACAAGTACTAGATGAGGTTGAGGAAAACATGTGGGATGAATATAAAATTGAAAAAATGAGTTATATATCAATTTTATTTTTATACCACTAAAATCATTCCAAAAAAGTGATCAAAAGGCCTTACAATGTTCAAAAACATCAAAACTTGAATGCTCGTCTAGTTAGTTCATCAAATGGAAATGTTGATTAGGATAGTAAAAGGTTAATGTTTTTTGGATGTAGTGAAGAATATGAAAAATAATTGATGAAAATATAACTATCTCAAAAATTTACCCCTAACTTTAGTCAAATTTCTATGGAATAAAATTAGAGCCATGAATGAAGAAGATAAAAATAATTTTATGTTAGATGCATTAATAGAAAAATGACATTTATAGTGTGGGCGATGAATATATGGAAGTACATAAAATGAAATTTGTTTAGATGTGTGTCTATTAGAATACATGGCACAAATATTATGGATACCAAAGCAATAAATTATATTTTTATAAATCAGAATACATAAATGGTCACAGGTGTGTAATAAATGGTAACACTAGGAAAGAAAAAGAAAGGTCAAATATCACTACAATAATTTCTTACATTTAAAGAATGGTTGAGATAAACTTAAAAAATTATTTTAATTTATCTTGTTGTGTAGGATGTGATGGAATCAAATTTCCCCAAAGGTTGATTCCTTATTATATACCCATAATTTAATGTGAAATAAGTGTAACAAGAACATCTAATTGTTGAAACTTTCACTAGTGTCATAACCAAGTTTCAATAAGATACTAACCACAAGATTTCAAAAAAATTCAATTATAAGTAAATAATTTTTCACTAAGTGTGATGAGTGTAAATATTTATACAAAAAACATTTAGCCACTACATGCCTAAAAGCACTGTCAAAACTTGAGGAGTAATAAACATGGCATAATGAATAGATTAAAAGTTGTCTTGCACATTACTACTCCCATATATTACAATAAAAGGAAAAACCTCAAGGAGTTTTGATCATTACGCATGATAAAATGGACAAAATGAAAACTTGCATACTAAGGATGGGTAAAAAAACAAAGTCAATAAGTAATGTTATGAACTGGGTAAGTGCAAAAGGTTGGGAGACAAAAGGTGGCCCACTCATGGACATAATTTTCATAAAATTTAAGAAATCTAAATCTATATAGATAATTTGAAATATATACACTCCAAATTTGAAGATGGTGTAAGAACATAAAATGTAGAATTTTGAGTCTAATTTCAAAAACACTAAATATTTTTAAAAATGGTTAAGTAAAACTAGGTCAAACATATAGAATTTGAAGAGTAACTCTTTTTTTTTTTTTTAGAAAATAGAGTAGATAGATGACCATGTAGTGTAACATTTTTTGATCACCATTTAATATTATTTGAAACCCTTTGGGTGAAATTTAGATAAGGTATTATAGTTTTTGACCTATTTAGTTTTATATTTTTCGGTGAATACTTTTTTTGATGATTTTTTCAAGTAAATAGATCCAAAAAATGATAAAAACATGGATAGTCATCCATGCGACATGCCTAACTACCTTAAAAAAACCATTATTTTTTGAATGTGTAGAATTAGGAGTAGTTTATGGCCATATAACTTTTTTTCACTTGGATCAATGAAAAAACAATTACACAAGCATGTATAGGTATGTGTATTTGTGGCATGTAGTGGCATAAAAAAGGTATAGTTAGAAATCAACATAGTTTAAAACATTAAATTAGTCAAAAATTTATAAAAATCATATTTTTGGAAAGAGGAGAGCATGTTCATCATGATTGTATTAAGGTTTAGAATTTTACCATTGAAATTTATAGTGTATTTGGTGATAAAATATGAATTTTGTTTTTTTCTTATCATATTTTTTGAAATCAATTATAGATTGATAGGTCCAAGCCTTTATCTTGGGAATCCAAGCCATTCCTTAGCCAAAAAGTATAAATTTTGAATTCAAATTAAACTAGTGTGATCATGTTAATAATGTGATCTTGGAATCAATGCGATCACATTATTAACCATGTTAGTAATATGATCATGTTAGTTAATAATGTGATTGCATTACTAATGGATCATGATCTATTAATAATGGATAATTCTTAAGTTGTAGGTTTTTTGGAGCTCTTATTAATGGATCATGCTAGGATCTTCACAGTTTTATCCTCATTTAGGATTTTACTAGTCTTTGATCTTTAAGAACTCATCGTTGGATTCATGTTCTGAATTCCCCCTTCAGAAAACCCTAGCTTAGAACCTTGTCTCAAATTTAAATTTTGTGAGAAAATTTTAAAAGTTACTTTAGACTTAAGCCTAAAATTTTATATTAAGGCTTGGTCATGTTTCTTAACATGACCAAACCTTAGCCTAAATGATTATGCTTTGTCCCTTTATATTTTCCCCCTTTTTGTTCTCTTTATTTTAACAAGGTCTAAGCTTTATGTTTACAGGGTCCTCTATGTTCCTAACTTAGTCCTATTATTTATGTCATGAGGTCCCTTTTATTACATACTTAGCCTAAAGTATTAGTACTATGGCCTTGTTCATGTTTATTAACATGAAGGAAACCTTAGTATTCAAACTTTAGCCTAAGTTCTTATATTAACCCATGCCCTAAATCATATTTCCTCTTTGTAGAATCAATGACTCTCACTTCATCATGAAGGATGATTGGATGGCACGAAGGAGACCTAAGGAATCTAAATCTTTGATCCATTGGACCAATTTTGTGTGATCATGTGGATCATGATCAATGATTTGTGATTAAGTGGGACTGATATCAAATGATGTGTGATTAAATTAAAAATTAAATGTGTACCCTTTTATTAAATACAAACTTAGCCTAAGTTTTACCCTAAGGTATTGTTGACCAAATTTCACCTTTGGTAAAATTTGAGTCAACCCCTAAATTTTTAAATTTTTTATAAGTTTATTTATGTCTTATAAGGGGTTTAATATTGATCTCAATGTTTATTTATTCCTAGCCTACCCTTGGTCAAAAATCTAGCCCCTTGTACTAGTCAAGTCAATGAAAGTCAACCCTAGTCAAATAGGTTCAAACCTAGTCAAAGGCATAAATTATGTTTATTTAATACTAATTTGTTTTTTAATATGATTTATAATCTTTATAGGTCATTTAATTTCTCTTACCATGTTTAATATGTCAAAAATGCCTTGTGAGGCCACCTTTTAGGTAAAAAAGAGGACTTGTACAGATGGATAAAGAGACAAACTTGTCACCAAGATATGGTTAATGTGGGAGAGGTTAGATAACAACATAATCATGCATATTACAGTCCATGAATCATTTATTCTTAGAGAAGGGAAGTTTCCCCTTATTTTTAGGCCTTTTGGGCACTTGTATGGAATGGATCATCTCACTTGTAGGTGGAAACATCAGTTATATGCCTCTTCAACTCAAAAAATCCATGTGCATGTTTAGTTTGTAGATAATTCATATAAATTTTCATTTATTTCTCATTTTTATACCTTCTTGGCTTAGCAAACGAATAAAGGGCAACTTCAAGCACTTGGTATGGATCATATAGGTAGAATTGGGAGGAGTGATTCTATAGTTGGATGTTACTCTAAGTGAACTTAATTTTCATAATAATAACTTTAAATTTTGTGCCTCCTTTATGAACAATGGTTGACACTCTAGTAAAAATTTTATGAACTTACAACCATGAGGGGGTCTCTTTTTGAGTCTGTTTCATATTTTCTTATTTTGTATTGATGATTTTATGTGTTACATGTTTTTTTACATGTTTTTCAAGACATAACCATGATTATTATTGTGTTTGAAAGATAAAATACTTGAGAGAGCCCTTCCAATCTTGTACATGCTTGCAGAATGCCTATTTTGCATCAACAATCATCTCAGTTGCCTTACATGATTTCCCCACATTAGAAAGAGTGTTTTGATATTTTTTTAGGGATACTATTGATGTTTTCTTATGTATGTAAGAATATATATTTGTCTTATGGTGCTTATAAGGTCTTTACTTGCATTTTCTTACTTTCTCATGTTTTCCCTACCTGGTACAATCACAAAACTTCACCTACAAGAGTATGATAACATCACTAATGAAATGTGGAAGTTTTCATATGGTCCTTCAATGTTTTTTGACTTCTTGAATGCATTAGAGTGTTTGGGAAAGGAATATATGTGTCACAAATTAGAATACTTGGAATGTGGTCTCAGTCCTGCCTATGTTTAGAGAGCAATCATCTACAATTAGTGTTACAAGATGCCAAAAATGACTTATAGGGGTGTTTAAAAATTAATCATCTCATTTTTTGTTTACATTATTATTATATAGGTTGAAACAGACCTATTTATTGTACTATCTTGATAAAAGAATGTCGAATCAAGGAATGAAGAAGTTACACTATATTTAGGCATTTTCACTCCAAAATGACTAAAACAAAGGCCTTAAGGGTTTATATATCCCTCTTAGATTTAATTTACAAAAGGTTTTGAACCCTAAAATTACATGAGCATTTGGTCCCTATATAAATAAAAGTCTATACAAAGTTTGGAGGATAAAGAGTGAAGGGAGACCTATGTTCAAGAAGATCAAAATCATCTAAGAACACACTAAAGTTAGTGAAGTCTACAAGATTTTAAAGGAGTTTTCACCTTGAAACACATATGGAGAGTCATAAGATATGAAAAATGAGGGGAAACATTTAAAAATCGTCCAAAAGGTACCCTTGACCTAATTGGTGATGAAATAATATATATCTAGGTGAAATGACATACTATGCATGTACCCTATCTATATAATAGGCTAAAATTGCACGTACAACTGGGTCATTAGGTACTGGTCATATTTTTAGGTTTGAAATTATTTTGGATATTTAAAGATGAGTGAAAGTGAATTTTTATTAAACTTTTTTATTTTTACAAGAGATTCAATCCTTAAGCGAGTTTTAATAATTTTATGGGGACCTACAGCCCCTGCACAGACTAAGATAGAGTTCATAGGAAAATCAAACATTGAGCTAGGACTATGATGGTTTTAACCGTATAGGGTGGATTAAATATGATAATAATTTTTATATATTAAACTATAATATTAGGAAGGTTTCATCTACCCTATGGTCCTAATCAAACCTTTAAAGTTGTACCTATAACCAAGCAAAGGAGACTGTGTTAGGTAGTGGGTGGTGATAAACATTGGAAGTGCTAGTAGGGTCTAAGAGCTAATGGTAGTGAATTAAAAATAAAAATTAAAAAGGATTATATAAGCTAAAAATATTCCATGTCACCTTGATGAGACCTCTAAAGGAAGACATCTATGAAATAATAACCTTGTTCACTGTCACCTATAGGCAGGGTCCTAGTTTGAAAAAGGCAAGGTATAAGTCTGACTTCCTAATAATGGAAAGAGTATTAAAAAAAATTTAACATGAATAAATATCATAAAATAAATTTAATTAATTTCTCAATATACTCCAAATCTACCTGAGGACCTTGCTCTCTTGACAAAATGGACTCAGTCTATATAGGTAGGGTAAGAGAACCCTTAGCTCAAGGGGTAAACATAGGATTTCACTAGCAAGAAAGGTTTTAGTTAATTCCAAGGGTTATATAAGAATTAAATTATCATGTATATAATATATTAATATAATATAATCTATAAATAAGTTTGGTATAAGCATATATAATGAGGTTTGGTCAAAAGTATGCAAAATAAGGGGTTTTTCCCCCTTTTTGAGGAAATTGAGATAGTTAGACCCCCTAACCATGGAATTTGATAGAATAATTTTCTTAAGTTGTAATTCAGAAAATTTTAAGGCTCAAAAATATTAATTTTTTAAAATCAAATAGGGATAATACTCTTTATTTTTCTTAGAGGTAAGGTGCTCCCTACATGCACATGAATGGTAGTTTTTGGGAAAAGTGAGGAATGGTAAAATATAAGGAAATATTAACATTAAATAAGGTTTTTAATAGATGGGGGACACATGTAGGAACACATAAAACAATCCTATAAATTTTGGATGCAAACAAGGGGGTCTGGATAAGAAGGTTTGCAGGTAGACCTAATGAGGAGATATGCAAATCTAGCTCCAAATACAAAGTCGTTGCAAGTTATAACCATTGGTAAGAATTATAGTGTTTTGGATAGTGAATATTAGAGTTGAAATGAAGTTTTAAAGTTTATATAATGAATATTAGGTTAAAACATTAGTCATGTAGCTCTAAAATGTGTGTAGGTTCATTGGCAGGAGTTAAGCCTTGTTCTAAAACATGGGTCATATACACTTTTAACTATTGGTGAGATATATAAGGTATTATAACATGTTTATAGGTTATATACATAGGTTTTAAACCATTTTTTGGTATGGAAACTCCACAATAAACCATTTATAGCCTCAATATGCTTAGACCCTCATCAGAAGCATGAAGACAACTCAAAGGTCAAATTTAGTCACTCATATCTCTCATAACCCTCTACATGATAGTATAAGATATTAAAAGAAGTTTAAGGGGAAACTTAAGAATCCATAAGTTTCATTTTATCAAAATATTAATGTCAAACCAAAGGTTAATAGTACAATTCACTCAAAACCCTTACAAACCCTATGTAAGGATTCCTTTGAGAAAAGGAAGAAAATAAGGCATAAAAATGAAAGGGAAAGGACATGAAACCACTTGGATAATGAATAGAAATTTATTATGATTCTTCACATGTAACTTAGGTGTATGAATCTATATGTAATAGGTCAAAACAAGGATTCTTTTGACATGTTTATGTGTTTTACAGGCTTGGGAAGGTTTTAAGAGACAAAATAACTTTTGGAGGGAAGATTATAAATTTTTATAAGTCTTCATGGTCATTATATCAGTCATATAAACTCCTAATATTGCCTACTAGCTCTCCATTTTCAGCCAATCTAGTGAGCTAGCTAGTGAAAACATAGGAAAAGTGGTGAAAATCAACTAGGGAGGCCTTTTAAATATTTGTTCTTGAAAATGATGATATGGAAAGTTTTGAAAAGTTTTATCCATCCTTGTGCAAGTATTATTTTTAAAAATTGAAAGTATTTTGGTACCAAGTGTGGAAAATGAATGGAAAGGAGCCATTTTGAGACTACCAAGAATGATTATGCATGGAAAAAGGAATAAGAATGGTTAGGGGATAATATAATACATGTGAGGGCTTGTTTGTAACCCATCATACTTAGGAACATAATTAGACATGATAATATGAAATGATAAGGTAATTTGGGAAAGCAAATCATGAAGGTAATTTTCTATGCCAAGTCAAAAGGTTTTATGCCACTTTTCACAAATATTATGACTTTTTTTAAGACAAGTAGACCTCTTGACATGGTATTTATAACCCAAAACCTCTTCCACATGAAATTATAACTAATTTTCTTAATTTAACACATGTCTAACTGACCTTTGGACTTCCCTTGCTTGATTCTCCTCTCAAAGATATAAATATGCATTCTCTTGGCTTTTTTAGTACCCTCCATGGTTAATGGGTAATATTTAACCAAATTTATATTTGAAGACTCTTAAAGAAATATAAAATTTATTTTTCCACTCACATATTGTGTTATTTAGTATATATTTGAATCTTGTTGATATTGTCAAGTGAAAGAGTTACTTTTCTAGCATGTCAATCTTGGTCATCTACCAATATGCAAAAAAATATTTTTTTGCAAGTCTTTATTAGTATCCTTTCCTAAGTGTATAGGTGTCCTAGAAGTGGCTTATATTTTTATTCCATTCATATAATCATCCATAACCCTCCTAAGTGTCAAGTACCTTCTTGGATCTAACTTATGAAATATTGATATGACAATACATTATATGTTGTGAGTTTGTGTGAGATAGTTTTGTTTGCCATTAAGTAGTGTATTTTTAGTCAATTATGAGTGTAATACATAATATTGAATCACCATATTTGGTTTTATTAGTTGTTTTCCTAATCCCTTTTCATCTACAAGTTAATATACAAAGAAGAGCTTTAAATAATACATCAAGGAGAGCTAGCCCCTCATTTAGAGATTCATTTATCAATATTGTCACCCATAGCAAGAGAAATGTCTCCATTGTGCAAATTGGATGAGGAGAATTAGGAATCTCCTTAGGGGTTCAAATCCAAGTTTTAATAATTTTTGGCATGATTGGTGGGACTTATAAGTCTTAGATGATTGTTCAAGATTGGTGTTGGTCTTGGCATAATTTCAACTACAAAAGAATCTACATTCAATACCTATAAACTCCATTGAAGATTTCAAGTCTTTATTTGATGATTAGTTACTAATTTCCATGCTAAAGGTGACCACTATGTCTACTAATAAAGGTGTACCTTTTGAGTTTGTGCAACTACCTCCATATTCTACCAAAAGGTTAAAGTTTGTGAATATCTATCCATAAGAAGTCTCTGTTTTGGTTGAATTCAACTCCCAACGTCTATAAATCTCATTATAATATGCATAATAATAAAAAAATTGTAACTTTAAATGGATCATCCCCTTTGAATCTTTCTCAATATGACCAAATTATAGGAGCAACCCTTAAGAGTGATCCATTTTTTAGTAGGGATGGCCCTATTACTACAATTGAGCATATTAAAAACATAGTAAAATTTTTAAACATTCATAATGTCACCAAATAAAATGTTTCCATTAGGTTTTTGGCTTTGTCTTTCAAGGGAAAATTCTTGGATTGGTATGGGACCTTACCTAAAAATTCTATTAGTTCACGAGATGAATTAGGAGATCTATTGACTAAGAGGTTTGGAGAGAAAAGTGACTATTTATCCTTAGCTAAGAAATTGAAAAGTACTAAGAGATAACATCATGAATTAATGTATGATTTTAACACTATATTTCAAAATACATGGAATAAAATCCAAACTCTTGTGAGGCTCACTCAAACTATGCCTTCTTATATTACCTAAAGGCATTGAATAATGACATTACCATGATCATTTTATCTATGGATGTATCTATGGGTGTAAATACATTTCCTAATACAAATGAGATAGACATAAGTGATGATAATTATATTTTTCAAGTAGGAATGATTGATTCTAGACTTCCCATGCCATTTTCCCTTGATTTGTAGCACCCTAGTCAATTTGCATCACTACCTTAGCTCCTTTGCCTAGCAATGAGAAATATGATATTGTTCCTTCCAATTAGATTCATAAAGTAAAAATATTATTAAAAAGTGTTACTAATTAATTTTTAGACCTCAAGAGACAACAAAACCAAGGCTATAGACCATACCAATCCTATAATAAGTGGACAAACCAATAAACCTCTTTTCCAAGGTAATGCTCAAGGACAAGGTCAAATCAGACAAGCTAGGCCTTATCAAAGTTATAATACTAATGCTACCTCATCTTATAAATAACCTTTTCCTACTTATAATAAACTTTTCCAATAACATCCGAGCTATCCATATTGTGAGCAAAACTAAGAGCAAGTTGCTTATGCAAATGAGATGCAAAACTAAACCATGGAAATACAAGGAAACCAAGCACCATAAGTTCCAAATTAAAACGTTAATACAAAATGGGATGGAAAATTCCAAGTGTAGTCTAATTATACTCTCATCAATTGCTTTTACGGAGATTTTTGTGCCATAAATCATTTGGAAAATCTAAGAAACATCAATGCTAGTGTGTCTTCCAACACTAGACCCAAAAGGAGGGTCGTTAAAGAAGCTCAAGGTGCCAATCAAGGACCTATTTTCATCCCTTAATAATATAAAATTGTGAGAAGGTATAATAAATATCCTAAATTACAATAAAATCAGAAATTTACAAACATGAAGTTAGCTCTTACACCTCCACCTCTACAAGCTACATCACAAAGTGCTAGTGCTCCGAAAGAGATCCCTAAGGTAAGTAATCCTTCCATCAATATGGTGGACCATATGAATAATATTCACATGAATATATCATTTTGGGACTCTATGATAATACAAAGTTACAAAGATATACTCTAAAAGTAATTACATGGATTGGGTAAGCAAGCTGTCCCAACTAGAAGTGACAATGTGGTTATAGTTAATGGAGCTCAATCTATTGATGGGTAAGTAAAAAAGAATGAGAAATATCCTCCTTTATATCTATCTCTAGTAACTGGTGATTTATTGGCTCAAAATTTTATCATATATAGTGGGTCTAGTACTTTAGTCATGCCCAAATGTATAGTAGATAAACTAGGCCTCAAATATGAGCTAATGACTCAGTGAATCTTGCAATTGGATGGATCAGCAGCTAAGACTTTGGAGATAGTGAAACACTTGAGTTTAATCCTTAATTATTATCCCACTTTTTATATTCTTCATGATATGGTGGTGGTAGATTTACCTCCATAATTTTCCTTTTTCTTGTCAAGAGATTTTATAGCTAAGATAGGTTGGTATTTGGTAGCTATTTGGTCCAACATGGTGTTTAGGACAAAGTATGGCACTAAGGTGAAGATAGAGTTAGAACCTATTCATAAAAATAACTTGTAGCCATAATAACATAAGGTGTCATATTTTAATTATTCCATCATTGATGAAGAGGAACTTCACATTGACCAATCCCCATCATCTTCCCTTGAAGGAGTTTCTGATTTGTTCTTAGATGAATGGGGAAATGAAAATTGTGATCATGAACCTTACAAGTTTATTGAATAATCTAGTCTTTAGGTGTACTATATACATGATAAATACTATTTCATACCCAATTTAATAAATATAAGTGAAGATGTGAATGGTTTATGGCAACTCTTCTTTGATGGGTTTAGAAGTAAGATTTGAGTAGATGGTGGAGCAATATTGGTTTCACCCTATAAATAAATGTACTATTAAACATTTAGACTCCAATTCTCATGAAATTTTAATGTCATATAATATGAGGCCCTTATTCATTGAATTTAATGGGTTGAGAAAAGAGGAGTTAAGGAACTTCAAGTATATGGAGATAGTGAGCTTGTTGTGAATCAAGTTAGAGGTAGAATTTGACCAAGAACTCTTTGCTCAAGTCCTACAAGCATATATTTTGGGATATTTTGGAGGATTTACAAGCCTTTAAAATCACATTTATCCCAATTCAAGATAAAAATAATGTTGATAGGTTGGCATCTATTGGAGCTTAGTTTGATGTTCTAAGAGGTATAGAGGAAGATAAGAACCAACCTCATCTAAAGGTGATTATTAGGCCCTCTATACTAGATAATGTCACCAATTGGTAGGTATTTGAGAGTGAACAAAAAATATACCTTTTTATACAATAGGAGGCTTAGTTCTCTACAAAAATTTAGTCCAAGCTTTAACAATAATATGAAGGGCAGATTGTCCAATTAAAGTCTAACAAGCTTCCCAAAGGCCTAATGACTATTGAAAGCATATTCAATGAGGATGACCAAATAAATAAGGATAAGGCAAGAATTTATACCAAGAAATAAAACTATTAAAGAGTATAAATCTTTAATGACAAGTTACTTGCACTTGAAAAGGTATGCACTAGTCAAAAGAAGCATGATTTCATTGATCTACATAAGGAGTTTAGTGATGTTTTTGTATGGGACTATAGTGACTTGAATGGCTTTGATCCAAGCCTAGCTAAAAATACCATAGAGATAGATGAGAATTCCAATACTATTAAGAAAAGACAAAGGCCAATCAATCTTAGGGTTGAACCCCTCATGAATAAATAACTCACCAAGTTGATTGACTCTAGAATCATCTTTCCTATCAAGCATTCTTCTTTGTTGGCCAACTTAGTCCCTGTTAGAAAGAAGAATGGGGAGATCAGGCTATGTGTAGAATTTAGTGACTTGAATAGAGTATCTATGAAAGATAATTATCTCCTCCCTTCTATGGATCAAATTCTACAAGTTATGGTAGGTAGTGAGAGGTTTTCTCTCCTAGATGGGTATTTTTGGTACAATCCAATTTTAGTGAAAAAAAAGTTACCAATACAAGACAACCTTCACTAAAAATTGGGGTAAATATTAATATAGGAAGATGAACTTTGGATATCAAATAGTGGTAATAATTTTCAATGTGCAATGGATATGGCTTTTCAAGGACTAATCAATGATATTGTTTTGGTATATCTTAATGAGGTGACAGTTTTCACCAAGGATTCAAATGATCACTTGAAGCACCTAAGTAAAATATTTGAGAGGTGTAGAGAGTTTAGGATATATATAAACCCAAAGAAGTGTGTCTTTGTTTTACATAAATTCAAACTTATAGGACATATTATCTCTAAGAAGGGTTTATCCATTGATCCTGAAAGGGTGAATACCATCTTGGCATTGTCTTTGCCTAAACATAACAAAGGTATACAAAGTTTCTTTGGTAAGATAAATTTAATAAGGAGATTCATTCCTAAAGTTTCTAACTTGGTCAAACCTATAATCTCCATGCTAAATAAGGATGTATTGCTCACTTGGACAAGAAGGAGAAAGGAAAGTTTTGAAGAGATCAAACAAGCCATTGCCCAAGCTCCTACTCTTGCAAGTCCAAACTTTTCCAAGGATTTAAATTTGAATATTTTTGGGAATGAAGAGGTAATATATGCCATTATCACTCAATAAAATGATGAGAATTCGTAACAACCTATTTCCTTCTTTATCCAAGGTTTAGAAGGTTATGAGATAAGATATACTTATGTTAAAAAACAAGTGCTTTCAATTGGTAGGAGACTAAAGAGTTTTAGAAACATGCTATTAAATAAAATGATTCATATGATTGTTCCTCATCCTAGTGTAAAATAATTTATATTGATCAGAGATTTGATTGAGAAAATGGCATGTTGGATAACCAAAGTGGTGGAGTATGATGTGGAAATCAAGACAACCAAGCTAGTGAAGGGAAAAGGGTTATGTGAATACCTTGCCTCAAATTTGAAGGACCAAAGAGAAGTTTTTTTTGAACTCCATGATGACCTTATATAAATTTTATCTTCATCCATGAGGATTTAGACACAAGACATGATCCATTTACTTTAAACTGGTGAGTGTCCACAAGGTCTTGATAGAGCTAAAATAAGGTACTTTAAGTTGAAATCTATTTCCTAGTTACTTGTTTATGGAGTGATATTTATGAAGGAATTTTCAAGTGTGTTATTGAGGTGTCTTTATTTTTATTAGATTGATAAATTAATATTTGAGTTCCATGATGGACCAGCTAGTTGTCATTTGGCTCTAAGAACTACAACTACTAGGATTATGAGGGTTATATAATTTTGGCATAGCTTGTTTAAAGACACCCATGCTTGGGTAAGAAAATGCCAAAAGTGTGATCTTTTTTATGGAAAATAAAATCTAACTACATTTCCTCTTCATCCAATATAAGTTGAGCAACCCTTCATGTAATGGGATTTGGATTTTATAGGCCTAATCAATCCACCTTGTAGTGCTAGTCATAAATTGGTGTTGACTACCATTGATTACTTTACAAGATGGGTGGAGGCTGTAGCACTTAAGGAGGTAAATTAAAACTTAGTCCTAGCTTTTTATAAAGGTATATTAACTAGGTTTGGAGCTCCTTCAATAATCATCTAATGGATTAGCTTTTCTAGGATTGAGGACAAGTGAATGGGATTTGAAGCATGGAATCTTTCTTAACACCTCTTCCAACTATTATCCCCAATGGAATGGACTAGCTAAGTCCACAAACAATAATCTAAGTAGGATCATAAAGAGGATGATGGAGGAAAATCAAAGGACTTAACACTCCAAGTTAAAGACAACCCTTTGGGCTGATAAGATAACCCTAAAGAGAGAAATTGGAAACTCACCATACACACTTGTCTATGGAAGGGAGGATAGATTACCTATTTCACTTGAGTTACTAACTTTAGACCTCACCTATCAGCTATAATTAATAGAGAATGAGATCATGGAGGCTAGGTTATGTGAGTTAATGGAGATTTAAGAGATAAGAGATCAAGCTATGCAAACTATGACCACTCACCAAGAGTAAACAAAGAAGTATTTTGACAAGAAATATATTGCAAGGAGTTTCAAGGAAGGATACATTATCCTAAATTGGGATGAAGATAGAGCCAAACCTGGAAAACACACAAAGTTTGATGCTTTGTGGAGTGGCCCATATGTGATCACTCAATGCAAGTCACATACTGCTTTCCAACTCTCAAATTTTGATGGAGAGGAGCTTCATATCCAATTCAATGGGATACATATGAAACATTTCTACTAAGGTTCTCCTCTTCCCTTGTTCATAGTTTCTTATTTTTCCTTATGTTCCTTAAGTGCTTATGCACAAGTGTGAGTTGTCTTTTCTCTTTTTTTGTGTTATCGTTTCTTGGTCTTGTTGTGGTTTGTGTGGTGTGTTTGATTTTATTTTGATTTAGCATGTCCTTATTAGTAATCTTCAAAAATCCATTAACTCCATTGGCCCTTAGTTGGATAAGGCTACTCGTCTCTAACATAGGCAAGCATGTTACCCTTAAGAGTTGCTAAAAGTGTTGACCAAATTTTAACTTTGGTCAAATTTGAGTCAACCCATACATTTTTGAATATTTTATAAGTTTATTCTTGTCTTATAAGGGGTTTCATATTGATATAAATGTTTACTTATCCCTTGCCTACCCTTGCTCAAAAGTCTAGCCCCTTGTACTACTCAAGTCAATGAAAGTCAACCTCAGTCAAATAGGGTAAAAACTATTCAAAGGCATAAATTATGTTTATTTATTACTAATTTTGTTTTAAATATTATTTATAATCTTTCTAGGTCACTTAATTACTCTTACCATGTTCAATATGCCAAAAATGCCTTGTGGGGCCACCTTTTAGCTAAAAAAGGACTTGTATGGATGGTTAAATAGACCAAATTGTCATAAAGTTATGGTTGATGTGGGAGAGGTCATATAATTTTATAATCATACATATGACAATCCAATAATTAGTTATGTTTAGAGAAGGGAAGTTTCCCCTTGTTTTTAGGCCCTTTTAGGCACTTATATGATATGGATCACCCCACTTGAAGGTGGAAACATTAGTTATGCACCTATTCACCTCCCAATAGCCATATACATATTTATTTTTCATAAAATGTATATAAAAGTTCATTTCTTGCTCCTTTTTCTGCTTTCTTGGCTAGCCAAGTAAATAAAAGACAACTTCAAGCACTTGGTTTGGACCGTACAGGTGGAACTAGGAGTACTTATATAAGTGAATGGTAATATGAGTGAACTTAATTATAATAAAAATAAATTTAAATTTGGTGCCTCCTCCTTTATTAAAAATGGTTAACAATCCAAGTAGCTTTTTATAGACTTACAACCATGATGGTGTCTCCTTTTAAGCTTGTTTCAAATTTTCTTGTTTTGGATTGATGAGTTTATGTGTTATAGGTGTTTATAAATGTTTTTCAAGACATAAAAAAATTTATTATTATTTTTTAAATCTAAATTACTTTATAGAGCCCTTTTAGGCTTGTACATGCTTGCAAAATGCCTAGTTTGCATCAACAATCATCTCAATTGCCTTGCATGATTTATCCACATTGGAAAGAGTGTTTTGAGGTTTTTTTGGGGATAATCATAAATTTTTTTATGTTTTTAAGAATTTACATTTGTCTTGTGGTGCTTGGAAGGCCTTTCCTTGAATTTTATTGCTTCCTCAAGTTCTCCCTACATAGTACAGTCACAAAACTTCACCTACATGAGTATGCTAACATCAATAATAAAATATGGAAGTTTTGATATGGTCCTTCAATATTTTTTGACTTCTTGAATGCATTAGAGTTTTGTGGAAATGAATATATGTGTCAAAAATGAGCATACTTGTAATGTGGTCACAATCCTACCTATGTTTAGAGATTAATCATCTATAATTAGTATTACAAGATGTTAAAAATGCCTTGAAGGGGTGTTTGCAAAAATTGATCATCTCCTTTTTGTTTTTCTTGTTAATGTCTAGGTACAGATAGACCTATTTATGGTTTTATCTTGATAAGAGAGTTTCAAATCAATGAATGAAGAAGTTAAACTATATTTAGACCCTTTTTCTCCAAAATGACTAAAATAGAGGCCTTAAGGGTTTTGACAACCCTCTTAGATTACATTTACAAAAAAAAATTAAACCCTAAAATTTGATGAGAATATGACCCCTATATCAATCAAATGATATACCAAGTTTGGAGGAGAAAGAGTGAAGGGATACCTAGGTTCAAGAAGATCAAAATCATCTAAGAACAATAAAGACAATTAGTGAAGTCTATAGAATTTTTAATGATTTTTCACCTTGAAACACCTATGGAGAGTCCTAAGATATTTTAATGAAGGGGAAAAATTTAAAAATGGTTTAAAATTTACCCTCAGGTAAATTGGTTACGAGATAAGGTATATTTTAGTGTAATGACATACAAGCCTATACCCTATCTGTATAATAGGGTAAGGTTACACCTACAACTAGGTCATTAGACAGTTCTAATCTTTGTAAGTTTAACACTATTTTTGAGATTTAAATATGATTGAAATGGAATGGTTATAATTTTTTTTATTTGGAGAAGAGATTAAATCCTCAATGGAGTTCCAATAGTTCCATGGAGACCTACATCCCTTATATAGACTAAGATAGAGGTCATAGGAAAATCAAACACTAAGCTAGGACTATGATGGTTTTAACCATATAGGGTACATTAAAGATGATACTAATGTTTATATATTAAATAATAAGATTAGGAGGGTTCCATATACCATATGTAACTAATCAAACCTATAAATGTGTATGTATAACCAAGCAAAGGAGACTATGATAGGTAGTGGGTAGTGATAAGCATTGGAAGTGCTAGTAGGGTTTAGGATATAAAGGGAATGAATTAAAAATAATCATGAAAAAGGATTATATAAGATAAAAATGTTCCATATCACCTTTATGACACATCCAAAGGAAGACATCTATAAAATAATAACCTTGTTCACTATCACTTACAGGCAAGGTCCTAGTTTGAAAAAGGTAAGGTATATGTCTAACTTCCTAAGAATGGAAATAGGATAAAAAATGTAACATGACTCCATCAAATCAAATAAATGTAATTAATTTCTCAATATAATACAAATCTACCCAAGGACCTTTCTCTCTTAACCAAATGGACTCAGTCCATATAGGCAGGTTAAAAGAACCCATGGCTCAAGGGGTAAACATAGGATTTCACTAGCAACAAAGTGTTTAGATGATTCCAAGGGTTCCATAAGAATGAAAAGAGAATTTAGATAATATATGAACTAAATATTATATTTAAATATGTTTGGGATAGGCATCTACAAGTAGGTTTGGTCAAAAGTATGCAAAAAATAGGGGTTTCCCCCTTTTTTAGGAAATTAAGATGGTTAGACCCCATAACCATGGAATTTGACAAAATCCTTGGATAAATTTGGTAATTAGGACATTTTAAAGCCTCAAAAATATTAATTTTGTACAATAAAATAGGTCTAATACTCTCTATTTTGTCTCAGAGGTAAGGTGTTCCCTACATGCACAAAAATGGTAGTTTTGGAGAAAAGTGAGGAATGGTGAACCAGAAGACAATTTAACCATTAAAAAAGGTTTGAATAGCTAGGGACACATCGAAGAACATAATAAACTATCCTAAAAAGTTGGGATGAAAACAAGGTGGTCTAGATAAGAAGGTCTCCAGGAAGACCTAATGAGGAGATATGCAAATCTAACTCCAAATACAAAGCCATTACAAGTTATAACCATTGAAAAGAATTATAGTGTTTCAGATAGTGACTATGGAAGTGGACATGATATGTTTAAGCTATGATAATTCATATTAGGTGAAAACATTAGTCATGTAGCTCAAAAATGTGGGTAGGCTCATTGGAAGGGTATAAGCTCTATTCCAAAGCATGGGTCATTTACATTCCTAAATATTGGTGAGATATATAAGGGATTAGAACATGTTTATTAGTTATATACAAAGGTTTTACAACCAATTTTTGGTAGGGAAATTTCATAAGAAATTATTTCTAGCCTTAGATATGCTCAGACCCTCATAGGAAACATGAAGATAATGTGAAGGTCAGCTTTAGTCACTCATATCTCTCATAGCCCATTTCATGATAGGTTTAGATATTAAAGGAATTTTGAGGGGATCCTTAAGAATCCATAAGTGGCATTTTATTATAATCTCAATGTTGAACCTTTATGAATAAAGGTTAAGAGTACAAACCACTCAAAACCCTTACAAACCCTATGCAAGGATATAATTCAAAATAAGGAAATAAGGAATTAAAATGAAAGGTAAAGTATATGAAAACACTTATATGATGTAGATCATTCTCTTTATATTCTTCACATGTAACTTAGGTGTACAGAATAGGGAAAATATGGCTTCTTTTGACATTTTTATGTGTTTTATAGGATTGGGAAGGTTTCAAGAGACCAAATCACTTTTTGATGGAATATTAGGACTTTTTATAATTCCTCATTGTAATTATATTAGACATATGAACTCCTAATTATGCTTACCAACTCTCCCATTTTAGCCAGTCTAGTGAGCCAGCTAGTGAACACTTAGGGAAAGTAGTGAAAATCAACTAGGGAGGAATTTTAAATATTTTTTTATTGAAAATAATGACATAAAATATTTTGAAAAGTGTTATACCTCCTTGTTCATGGATCTATTTGAAAAATTTTAAGTTTTTTGGTGCCAAGTGTGGAAAATGCATGTAAATGAGCCATTTTGAGACTACCAAGAATGATTATGCATGACCAAAGGAGTAGGAATGGTTAAGTGCTAATCCATTACATGTGAGGGATTTTTTTTAGCCATTATTACTAAATACCATAATTAAACATAAATATATGTAGTGATAAGGTAGTTTTGGAAAGCAAATCATGAAGGCAATTTTCTATGCCAAGTCTAAAGGTTTTGTGTCACTTTTCACAATTCTTATGACTCGTTTTGGATAAATAGACCTATTGACATGGAATATATCACCACACACCTCTTCCACATTCTATTATAACTTATTTACTCAAGTTGACACATGTCCAAGTGACCTTTGGACTTCCCTTGCTTGATTCTCCTATCAAGGCTATAAATATGCATTCTCTTGGCTCTTTTGAGTAGCCTCGATTGGTTAATGGGGAAAATCTAACCAAATTTGTATTTGAATACTCTTTTATAAATTTACAAGTGACTCTTCCACTCACATATTGTGATATTAAGTATAGATTTTAATCTTGTTTATATTGTCTAGTGAAAGAGTTATTTTTATAACATGTCATTCTTGGTCATCTACCAATGTGCAAAAAAGGATGTTGTTGCAGGTCTTTGTTAGTATCCTTTCCTAAGGGTATATGTTTCTTAGAATTGGTTTATGTTTTTATTCCATTCATGTATTCATCCATCACCCTCCTAAGTTTCAAGTACCTTCTTGGATCTAACTTATGAAATATTGATGTGATAATATATTCTATGTTGTTTGTTTGTGTGAGATAGTCTTGTTTGCTTTCAAGTAGTGGATTTTTCAGTCAAGTAGGAGGATACTACATACTAGTGCATCAGGATATTTTATTTTCTTAGTTATTTTCATAATCCATTTTCATATACAATTTAATAGACAAATAAGAGCTTTAAAGAGTGCATCAAGGGGAGCTAGTTGCTCATCTAGAGATTTATTTCTCAATATTATCACCCATGGCAAGAGAAATGTCTCCATGGTTCCACTTGGATGAGGAGAATTACACATCTCCTTAGGGGTTTAAATACAATTTTAAATAGGTTTTGTTGTATTTATTAACATAATGAAACAATAAGATAAGACTTATACTACAACTTTAATAATTTAAAAAAGACATAATCATGTGCAAGTATCTAGATCATGATCAATGGTCCATGGCTTCTCAAAAAAATTCATCCGATGGAGAAAATTTGGATTTGAATTGTCAAATGCATAATAAATCCTTGTGAATATTAAAATTATCACCATCTAAATAACTTGTATCTCTATCAACACTCTACAAACCCTTCCCAAGGTCAAACAAAGTCAAAAGCTAAGGAGTCCTATGAAGTCACCATGTGGGAATCTCATGTCTGATCTTAATGTTAAAAAATCCCCATGAATTAAAAATTAAACTTAACCTAAGTTTTTACCTTAAGGATTATTTTATTATTAACACAATAAACATTAGGCTATAACCTTAGGTTATGAATATAATATGTGAAGGGACCTAATTTATTATGCTTTAAATACTTAGGCCTTAAACTAAGTCTAATTTTTGTATGCATTTTGCCCTAAGCTAAACTCAGTCCTCTTCATGATTGAGGAGACTAGTGGCATGCATATAATTAGATCTTGATCAATGGTTTGGGTTTGGTTGGGACCAAATGATTAAATGAAGAGTGTTAAATCTAAGATCTATGAACCTAATGAAATTAATGAACTTAAATTTGATGTTCTCATGAATGTTATTTGATGCCTGTGAGGCTGTCAATAATGTTCATAAGGCCATCAAATTTGAGGTCATCAATCATCTTGTTTAAATATAATAATATGATTTAAAATGTTGCTAAAATATTATTACTTATGTTAAAATTCAATGGTACCCCCTTTTGGAAAATATAAAATCACTTAAGGTCTTTGAACTTTAATGATAAAATGATCTTTTGATCTAATATTCATAGTCATAGACTTAACCTAAGTCTCTATCCTAAGTTTCCAATTGCATTTATTTAAATACAATAAACCTTAGGATAAATACTTATATTATGTCCTTATGCCTTAAAACTTATAATAACCTAAAGTTTTACCATGTTTTTTCAACTCAATAAAACCCTAGGTCAAAACCTTGAATTAGATCCTTCTATTAATCAAGCCCCCTTTATATCTGTTCTAAAACTTAGATTAAATATTTTAACCTAAATTTTATGCCATGTTTATTTACATGAAATAAAATTTAGCTTAAAATATTTATCCTAAGTTCCTTTTATATCCTAATACTACCTAAAGTTTGGGTACTTTGTAGGATCAATATCTCATAGTTAATTATAGCAAGCCAATCAAATGGATCATGATCAAAAAAGACTATTAAATGAGACCCCAAAGCTTAAAATATCAACATGTGGAGAGTTTGCATCCATTGAGGAAATATAGAGATTATAAGGCCTATGAAGGTGTGAAGTGGCACAACCATAGAGCTTAATGCAAAGATAACCAATAACGTGCAAGCCCCAAGTTCATGATCAGTGGTCTACATTGATTCATGAGAAAATATCCAATAGTGTGAGGTAGAATAAGGATTTTAAGGGACAATGACTAGTTCCTTTAAAGTATTTATGATTTTTTTTTAAAGCTACCAAATGGATGCCACATGAGCACCACACAAGTACAAAATGAAAAAATCAAAGAATTGGTGGGCATGAAAAGGAAAAGGTATAAAGGCATGGGTCTAAATCAAATTAAAAACATAAAATAGACTAAGTATAAGCTATCATCACAAGTAAAGATATAAAATAGCCTAAACCTCCATAAAATACCATAATTTTAATTTTAATTAATCACAAGTGAGCTAGAAAGAGTCCAATTGTTATCTGAGTGAGAACAACTAACCCAAAGGCTACTTGTAGACCATTAGTGAGAAATTTACAATTTTCACAGTCATCAAAACTTAGAGGTAGTATAAAATGGATGACACATAATTGTTTTTAGCTTTGGACAATGAGGGAATATTATTCAAGGATACTAAGTTTGATGTTATGGCATTAAACACAGGAAACATAAACTAGTTTGATCTTTTCTAGATTATTAAACAAATGCAAGCCATCACAAGGGAAGAGTAGAAGAGATCCTCAATCTCTAGAGATAAAATGAGCTAGTATCCATCTAGATGACCATTCTCCACTATGCTACTACAAAACCTTAGTTATTGCACTATATTGATGTCATTACCCCCATATTCATAGATTGTAAAACTGAGAAGGATTGGGTAGTTCATGATTGTAATTTAAAAAAGGTAGCATATATTTTCCCCCTAGAATTTGAAATATAGTATAAGGTGTGTAAGTCCTAGGTATAATTGACTACCATTAAATCATGGAATAGTAAAAATGACTTGAACACTTTTCTAACACTAAGGCTACTTACAAGAACCCATGTGATCTAATACCCCACTAAGAATATCTCAATTGTCTAGTTTAGGGAAGGAATCATAGTAATCATGACCTTATTGAATAGAATATCTAGGGGTCCTTTCCCCACACATGTTAAAAAAATATAGGTGCCTTATGTATACTTCATGGTAGAAAAAGGACTCACTCCCCCAATAGGTGAGATGATTAACATTTATTTGAAACAATTTTCAGCCATGAAGAAGAAAACTATAAGCCACTTATTCAGGATGTCTTATCTTCTAGTTTCCCTCTAAGCCACCACCAAAATTCCTAACATAAATAATTGGTCACCTAAAGAGACACACACTACTTCCCATCAAAATTATAAATTACACATATTCAAATATAGACACAATGTACAATTCATTTTTGATTATGTATATCCAACTTTGGTAGAAGCTATTATAGGGATCCCCATGGGTAGGGTCAACCCTTTGGTCAAGATATATGTAGATTTGATTAGAGATATATGGTTATATCTAGATTGAACATTAATTAGAATATAATGGAAATTAGTTTAGTGCCTCAAACTACCAATCCATGCGCCAACCAAATTGGTAGAATTAGAGGTTACATACCAAATTTTCCATGCTATAGATGGTGTGTGAAAGTAAAAAAGGAAATTAATCCTTCACCCCTTTCCTTGAGCCATTAATAGGACTATGTTACAAAATTAGGATCATGTAGATGTCATCTCCAAACATAGAGACTCTTTCAACTTATAGTTGGATGATCTGAGGTAGTGGGACCCTCATGATAGGATCATAAAACATTTTAAATAAAAAATAGTGAACTACTCAGATGAACATATGATTGGTGTTCAAGACATGATGTATATCAAGGCCACTAATTTCATAGAAGTTTTGTCTAGGTTAAGAAAACATAATATTAGACTTGAGGCCAGGCTGGCTAGAGATGAGAAACTTAGTGAGATATGGTAGATGGGGCACCTATAATACCACTTATTTCCTAGACCTTCTTCTAGGCCCCCTCTAGAATTACCACTACAACAACCTTAATCATAAGTTGTACAAGGGACTGAGAATCTTCTTTTGACCAACTTGAAAGGCCAAAATCCCCAATTGAGTTCTTTGATATGATTACACTAGGTCCTAGGGAGATCATGGAAGATGTACTCAAAGTGATTACTAAGGCATATGGATTAGATGAAGAAGAAGAATAAATTGAGGAGCCTCAATCCCAATATGAGGAAATAGAAAATCAAAAGGGGAAGGAGGTAGCTTTGTACCTATTTTTAATTACACCCCTATAGAAGAGGAAGGTTGAGTTGGCATTGGTCCTAATTAAAAAGTAAAATCCAAATATAACTTTCACTCATATTTTGAGTGAAGTTAACTTATTTAGTGATGAGAATCCCATTCATGGGTCAATCATCCCTAAATGGTTCATTTATGGGAACATGCAAAATATCCCAACCCTAAAATATTCATGGGACATGACTAGTGCAATCAACATCACTATTCATGATGAGCTAAATCCATGGATAGTGGCCCTACTGAAAGAAGATGAGGAAATAAGGATGAAAACCCTTGGGGGGTCAAGTGGCACTTAGGTAGAAACTCCTAGAGTCTCAATTAGTACACAAATGGATATTCCTTAACCTCCAAAAATCACAAAATCATTAGTTAATTTGAAATTCAATCCAAAGATATCAAACTTGGAGAGGGTAACAACAAAGAAGACCATGGTTGGGAATGAGGAGTTCACCTTTCAGAAAGTTGAACCTTTTAAGGGATTAACTCTAGTATGAGGTTAGGGAAATGGTGAACACCTAATTCATGAAGAAGACATAATTATATTAGCTGATGCACATTCATCTTAGTTAAAATTAGGCATTAAAGTCTTATATCAAAAGATAAAAAAATTGTAAAAGGAAAAACTAAAATCTTGAGACACATGCTATCTTATCAATTCTGAAGAAATGATAAAAATGTTTGAGGCATATTTTTATGAAAATTTCAATTCCTTGAAGGAGATGAAGATAAGGTAGAATCTGTTAGCTCATCTAGATAAAATAGCCAAGGGTTTAATATCCCAATGGAAGAATTTAAAAGAAAAAATCAAGGAACTAATCAACATAATGGTTAAGGACTAGATCCCTATCTTCAAGACCATAAGCCTATACCATTTGAATGCAATTATGGAAATAATTATAGACAAGATCTAGGGTTTAGGTGCATGGATAAGTAACATAGAAAGGATCTTGATGGATGATGAAGAAATGATAGATAGAATTGAATAGATTTTTGGCACCATGATTTCCATGCCTACCACACTTAGCCCTTTGGTAATCATTAAAGATGATGATTATAAGCATAGGGTTACATTAGTTATGTAGGAGGTTAGAATCAAGAGTCAAGGCCAATTTGGGAGTGGTAAAATTAGGGTCATAGGCATGATCCTAATTGTAGAAGAGAAAATAGGTGAGGTAAGAAGTATCAAAGAAGTAAAGGTAGGAAATGATAGATATTTTGATCACTTGGTGGACCATGAGGATGAATACCTCTTAGAACAAGTTTTCAATATAAAATTGGTCAATGAACAACATTTAAATTCCATGAATATTATTTAGGAGCAACAAGGGAGTTCTTTAATGTAGGGCCCACCAGCTAGTTATGAATATTCTACTTTGTTAGAAACTTTGTAATATTCAAAAGTAAAATATTATTTTTTGTAAAGGCACATGCTAAATTGTTAGCACATTTTCCTATAGGTCAATCCAATTTGGAAAATGGAATGTATTCTAGAACCTTGTAAAAAAGGATAGTTGTTCTCACTCTTATACATTTGTAATATCATGACTGATCAGTGTACTGCCTTAGTCTCCTATAAAAGGAACTATTACCATTTATAGGGAGAAATTTTTGAGAAAAAAGACTTTGTGTAAACTCTAAGCAATTAATTCTAATAATATTATCCAATATTTGTTTGTGTTTGCTATTATGGCTACTTTATCAACTATATGTTTGGATGTTTATATTTGAAAAAAATTCATTTATTCTTGATATGCATATATGAATATAGAGCTATTAACTTGTGATCATGCTTAGTTAATTGAAATATCTTTGATTCATTTCATTTCCCTTGCCTCTTGTGTAGATGTGTTAATGCAATTTTTTTGTGAAATAAATATTTAAATTGAATCTAGTCTCTTATTTGGATTGTTCCACCCTTTCCTTAGACATTTTCTTGGTACATAGTAGGATATGTGATATATCTATTTCATGTCATGAATTAGTTTTAATGTATGTCTTTATGATATCTAAACTTTTTATTTCAATTAATTTCACTCATCTCTTAATTTTGAAAGTGAATAGTGAAACTAGTAATAGGGTATGTAGTATAATACATGGTGAAGTGAGCATGTGAATCTAGATGATAGTGGGAACTCCTCTTTGGCTTGGAAGGAATAACCTATAAATAATAAAGACACTATAAAATTTGGTTATTAGATGGATGGTTGAGTGGAATTCCTAGCGTGAGATAGATCTAACAAGCGTATTACATGTTAGGATGATGTCAATCCACTATTATAGCAATTAAGTTGATATAAATGAAAAGAGAGGATACTTGCATTCAATGATATGAAAGTAAATGCATGTGAGGAATATAAAATAAATTATTTTGATTAAATAAAATAAATAAAATATCAAAATTTTGTAAATACCTATGCTAAAAAGGTCAGGGTTTAGTCTAAAAAACTAGAAAAGGTACCGTGATCAGGCAAAAATAGAGAAAGTTATGTTTGGATGGGGGAAAGGATATAAAAATAACATGATATATTTTTATGCCATAATTACCATCAATGGTCAAGTAAACCATCTACAATTGGGTCTAAATATCAGTGGTTAGGTAATCATCGATGGTTGGGGTAAACTAGTGGTGGTTGTGCAACCATCGATGGTTCCCTGTATAAATTTGGAAATGATCAGAACACAAGGTATAGATTAAGAATTTGAGAAAATAAAGGTCTATTATATGGATGAGGGGTGGAGAATAAGATATTTATGGGTTTGATAATGTAGGTAAATTATAAATAAGATAAACTAAGAAATGAGTAAAAGATACCTAAAAATTGATGGTGGAATGCTAAAGTGATTTGGCCAGAGTGAAAGTACTATAGATTTCAAAAGTGATTCTAACAGTGGTTTAGGTCTTTAGTGATATTTCCTACTTGATGAAAGGATGTTGAACACCTTTATATAAGAGAGCTTGGATGCAAGATTCTAGATTCTAGATTTTGGATTGTACATCCCTTTTCACTTCCTCCTCTTCTCCTTTTTTAGGATGAAGTTACTAATTAGGATGAAGTTACTAATTTGATGGGGGGGATGAAGTTACCAATTCAAAATGTTTTAAATCAAGTTTTAAAAGTAAGTTTCCATTTAGAAATATGTTTATCTCTCATAAATATTTAATGCTTTAAAACTTTAAAGTAGGTTGAGAGACCTGATAATTAATGGTTAAGCTAATCATCAATGGTTAGGTTGACAATCGATGATCAAGGGATTAAAAGAAAATATTTTAAAAGAATTTAAAAATTGTGAGATAAATTATTTAACCAAATGTGTTAGGGATTTGATAGGGTTAAGTGAGTCTAATGAGTCTTATTGACTAGGTGGTTAACTAGATGTGAGGTCACATGAGGGTCAAAAGGCATTTTGACATCAAAAGCTATCATGTACAATTTTCAAGTATCTACATTTTGACCCTTTTTGTTATGTATATTTGATTTTAAAAGCTATATAACAAAAATAGATAGATGTTCAAGGTTTGGCTACCCTAAGTATGGGATAAGGTGGTCCCCCTAAAACTAGGAATTAATGAGGTGAAAGCAAAATTAGGTCAAGATTTGATAAATTGTAAATGGGTAGTCACAAGGTGGGTGACATAAAAAGGTTAGGAATTTTAGGTACAAACATGTACACAAAATGTGACTAAGGGTGATAGTCAAGATCGTCAAAAGACTAAAGTTACTAATATTAGTAAAAATATGTTCAATTCTAGAGGGACATATGATAGGGGTAATTAGTCCATAATGTTGGTTATAGATAATTAGGTAGGCCTATCAAGCTATCTAGATAGGGTGAGTGTTGGTTGCAAGTATCTAGGGTAAAAAGTGCTCCCATAAGATAACATAATTGGATGGGTCGTGCATGAGGTGGTGTAAAAGTTCAAAATTTCCACATGGCAAGGTTGGTCAGTGAGGTCAAAATGACCATGTAAAGTCATTGAAAATCATGCAAATAGTTTAGGTCAAAATGGCCAACATTGAGGTGGACATGGTGTAATAGTTGGTTGGTTGAGTATGGGTTGGTAGGAGATGGCTGAGTTGGCTCCATATGTATTGGGCAAGTGGATGCTACTTACATAGTTCCATGTATATAATATCCAAAAATAACTTTAGGCTAAATGCAATATTCTTGAAAGGTTATATTTTAAATGGGGTGAAATTAAGGAAAAATATAGGACCCCAATTGTCGATGGTTAGGTTCATCAATAGTATAAATCATCTATGATCACCCTAACCATTTACAGATAAGAAAACCATAAAATTTTGAGTCATAAAAAGGAAAATGGTAAATTATTTTTACCATTTGGATTTTGTTACATGGAAGTAGAGTATTTTTTTCATCTACTCATTATGCATTGAGCTCAGCAAGGAGGATAATGTGAGTGGGTGATTGCATGATCATGTGGTCAGGGATAACTCGATGAAGGTGGATGAGGACATGTTTGGGTGACAATATGAGGACTCGAACCATAACAATGATCATGAAATGAGGTAGGGGTTGTTTTTAAATTGATATTATAGTTGAAATTGTGAGTGATGGAAATTATTGAGTAGGCTAAAGTGGGTTAGAGAGGGTTTATGAAAATATCCCTAGGCCATGATACCTTCATTTTGGGTATGGGTGAATTTGGTTAATGTGTTATGTAAAAGTGAAATTAGAAGGGTTATTTAGGTTGATAATGGTTTGTATAATAGATTTAGGGAGTTTATTTGTGTTTTTAGGTGAATTTTATGGTGTTTATGTGGAAAAAAGTAGTAGGGTTTTGCTACTATTGGTCACACACAATTACCATCAGTGGCTTGACCTAATTACCAATGGTCAAATGTTAAAGTGATAAGGTCTAAAGAAACCATAGATAGTTCAATGAATCATTAATGGTTGAAGGGTGTGGATGGGGAAGGTAAAAATCAATAGAAAAAGAGGGTATTTAAGGGAATGTTTGAAGTTTGTGGAATGTGTTGTAGAAGTATTTTGGTGTTGGAAGGTTATAAGTTTTGAAATGGTAAAGTGTTAAAGTGGGGTATAGGGTTTGGTAAAAGTGTTCAAGTTATTTTTATAATGTTGTCATTTATTTAGAGTGTGTTGAAAGGTTAAAGAGTGTAGAGTAGTATGAAGGGTTAAGTAATTTAAAAGGTAGGTAAAGGTTATGAAAGAGGTTGAAATGTTTTAAGAAGTCCATTGAATGGATGACAAAGGTCCTTATATGATGAAGGGAAAGTAGGTAAAGTTTTATCAAATAGAATCATGTAGGTGATTGAAAGTGATGTGTCAAGGTTGATATGGGGTAGTTAAAATGAGAGTCATACAAAATAGGTTTAGTGTTGGAGATAGAAGTATTTAGGTGTTAAAAATTATGCAAATAAAGGTAGAGGTTTGTGTTGAGTGTTAAGGGAAATGTGAAGGGTGAGAGTGGAATAATTTAAAAATGGTAGGTTTAGGTTGATAGTGAGTGTGTCTTGGAAAACTAAGTGTCTATGCTAATATAATTATTGTGCAGGCCCATGATCAGATTCATATGAAGGACAGGGTCTCTAAGATCTTTATTGAGGTTCATGATGCGATGATCATAGAGGAGTGGAGGCACATGGAGATGGTTACCCTAGGAGCTATGATACATTACAATCACCTACTAAGATATGTTGTTATGATCATCATGCTTATCAAGATATGGGACTTAGTGATGAACACTTTCATATTTCCCACTAGAGAGATGACCATCCTATTGGAGGATGTGACTAGGATCACATGGCTACTCATTTGAGGGGAGACTATCTATGGTATTGAGAGTGAGGATAGAGATTATTATATGGACCTAATATATGGAGTAGATCCATGTCATGCTAGGTGGCATGTAGGGGGGTTTGGGATTAGGCCAATGTACTAGAGGGATGTAAAGGATAGATGCTTGTTCTTGTTGTTGTTGATGATGATGATGACAATGACTTTTTTTGCATTATTGGATTTGGTCCATAGCCAATTTCCATACCTATTATTGGGAGTATTGATGGAGATGTTACTGGGGAGGATGGTATTTAGATGGGCCCCATTATTACTAGTCTAAATTTATAGGTATTTTTGGGCCTTTCATGTATACACGCGGTATGGGGTTAACATCAATTTCATACTGCACTATTGGGCATATGAGCATATTTGGGTCTTGAGGCCTTTGGGGGTACCATGGTAGGGATTTACCTAGGTAGCCTTTCTAATTATTTTTATGTAATGGAGGTATGTTGATGCTTTGATAGGTTTAAGTGGAGGAGCTAGAGACATAGAGTGGTTTATAGACACATTGGAGGGTTTGGTGGTAGGCATTATAGTATAGAGGCCATATGTGGATTAGTGTAGTTGGCCTGAGCATAGGTACCAAACATTATCCTTATATAGATATCACTAGATTTATAAGAGGAGAGATGGGGAGATTGAGATGATCCCCTTAAAACATGTTTAATGGTAGTTTATATTGGTATAGGGGATCACACCTAAATTTTCATAATACAAGAGGGAGGAGGCTCAGTTATTACTTCAAGAATTAGATCCATAGGATGCCATATTAGACTATGAGGATCTACCAATGAGAGTAGCCATAGATGATGTAAGGATTATAGATGGTTTTGTATCATGGTTATAGGCTAGGTATGTAATGGCCAATTTTGAATGGGGTGACAAAGGGTTGTAGACTATGGATGTGGATCTTGTAAGGGTGCTGGCATATGATTTTCAAGAAGTAATAACACTGGCAATAACACAGGCCTAGATCATAAGGTTATAGGGATATGTGTCCATGTTATAGGAATATATTGGCACCTTATAGGGGTAGTTTTCCACTTTGAATGTTGAGCATGATATGATGAGTACCTCTCTATATTTAGTGACTAAGGAGAGAGATTCATTAAGATAGAGGATAGGAGAAATGGTGGTGCCATTTGGTTTTATTTTGTAGGCTTGATATTTGGCTATTATTTAGGAGTTGAGATACTATGAGGCCATAGTTCTAACTTAGTGCCCAACATAGTCATAATGGGGAGAGTATAGGGTTGGCTTGGTAGGTGGTTTAGCTCTTGTGACTTTGAGATAGTGGGTAGGTGTATTGGTAGCATAGATTAGCATTCCAAGAGGACCTCCACCAGATGGTAGTGTTGGAGTGGGTACAATGGTTAGTATAGGTGGGGTTAGTAGTAGTGATCTAGGTGGTAGTGGTTATAATGCCCCAAGGTATTTATTTGTTTTAGTTTGATAGACATGGATGTACATTTTTCTATTTTTGATTACAACCTACTTGCTGATGATGTGAGATGTATATGAGAAAGAAAGACATTATGATATGTAGTTTTTTTTATTATGATGGATTATATTGATTATGATGAGTATAACATTGAAATTTGATTATATCAATGATTATGTTGACATATGACATGATTATTATTCTATGATGTTATATTTTATGTAGTATGTGGCATGACTATGAGGATTGTTGCTCATGAGAGGATATTTAGATTGATTGTTGTTGTTTAGGTTTTGTTCTCATGTTGGATATGATGTATTATGATGATGAAATGTATGTTCATGATGTTGTAATGAAGATTTTTATGAAGGATGACATAATCTTAGTGATGCATGAGTTTAGGTATGTAGATGATTGATTCCATTATGCCATTTATGATTGTATTCATGAATGTATATGCTTTGTTAATGGGATAGATAGGATTTAAATATGGATATTGAATAGTTTTATTCATGATGCTATTTTGGATATGAGATAGATATTTTTATAAGTATATTGGATTCATGTTTGTGATAGATTATTTGACGTAGAAGTGTTGATAGAATGATGACAATGTTTATAAATATGACATGATTATTAGGTCATAGTTATGATATGGGTTAGGGATGATTACTTATGATGTTTTTGGCATGGCTTTTGGGGTTGTTTTGACATGATGTGAGTGATGGATAGTGATATTGATGGCAATGTATGATTTGTGTTTTAAGTTTATGAAAGATAGGATGCCCATGTTCCATTGTTTATGAGATGAGATGAGGATAGAAAATATGACATGTTGTTTTATAGGTAGAGAATATGGATGATGAGACAAAGGAATTAAAATGTGTTTTATTAATAATTGTAGGTAATGTTTTTGTGTGCATATGAGGGATGTTGTGTTTGTTTATGAAGATAGATAAAATGGTTTTTCTTGTTAATTTGGATGATGAGGGTTAGGATATGCATGATTTTTAAGTTCATAGATGGGATATGGCTCATAAGTTTTTAATGATAATGTTGCTTTGTGAATGTTCATGACATGGATATAATGAAAGAATATAAAGTAGATGTAGCTAACAAACTAAATGTGAGAAAGATGTAAGAATTATGAGGCATACATCCATATGAACTAATAGAGGGCAAAGAAAAGGCATGATATTTTGGGTTTGCAAGGACATAACAAAAATAAAGCATAGTTGGGTTGACTTAGTGAACAAAAGCCTATCAAATGCTTTGCAAGAGCATGCTTTGATTGAGAAAGAGGGTGTCTTGATCACTTTACATAAAGTAAGCTCATAGTCCCTTGATTTTAGAATAAGTGTGGAGGGAAAGTAGGTGATACAAAAATGGTTTAATGGGAAATAGGTGAAATTGTAACCTTATGCAAGTTAGATTACCTCTTCTATAGGTGACCAAAAAATTGTAATAGATAATTCCATGCCTTAACATGATATGTAGACTGATCAATGAGGGAAGTATACAAACGTCATATATATGGTCTAATTGAGGTATATTGTAATAATGTGTAGATTGATCGATGTGATAAGTATATAAATGGCACTTATAAGAGCCGATTGTGGTTTACTTTATTTGATTTTGACATAGGGATATTGATTTATTTTACTATTCTGATAAATTGGTGAAGTTTATTAATGCAAGAAGATTCAAATGATTATTTCTTAGCCATCCTTCAAGAGAGTGGTCTAGAATTGGATTTTCATAGCTTTATTTTAAGGGAGCGGTCTATTGTTAAGCAAATTTTAATTATTGGGTAGTTTTTATTTAAGGGAGTAGTCTACAAATTCTAGAGATAGTGATTTTAATGTGAGATTAGACATAGACAAATCTATTTAAGCTTAAAGGTTTACCATTACGGAAGTAATAATTTCACAAAAAAGGTTAATGATGGATGGGGAAATTGGTTTGAGAGACAACTGATCATGGGATTCCATCTGATTAGGGATGAAAAGTATCCATGAGAACCATGCTATGGGTAGAGTCATAGTGCCCATATTTAAGATATAGCTTATAACTGTGATGGATAATCACATGATTCTATGTTGTACTAAATTATCTCAAAGGGGATTAGAGATAGGTAGGAAAAAGGTATTAAAAATCTCATAAACCAAGGGATGAGCTTAAGTTAGACACAAAGGTAAGTTCAATCGTTGTTTCAATAATAGAAAGGACATAAATGTGAATCATTGAGAGCTCAAGTTATGGTTTGCCTTCAAGAGAGTATAAGTGATAATCTTTTGATCCATGCATATGGGTTATGATGCAGCGTCCAAGCCAATTGAAAGAAAACTTACCCTTTTTTCTCTTCTCCATATTAGTTACATGTTGTTTTTATTTAAGGATGAGGTCTCTGATATTTAACTCTCACTCTTTCAAGTTTTTATTGTATGCATGCTTGATTCATTCTTGATAGACACAAAGATGAGTAAGGGATGCAAGGTGATGTTTTTTAAAAAGTTTAATATGTGTGAGATGTTCTTGATGATAGTCACTTTTGGAAAGGATTTCATGTAAAGATATGTGAATGGATGGAATTTGGATTGCAAGAGGCAAGACTACATCAGCTCTAAAGTTGAGAGAGAAAGGGATAACACTTATATAGTTTTGAATGCTAGTGTGATAAGCCCATAAAGTGAAAGGGATGTGTAAGTTCCAATCTTGACTCGAAGCACTTACTAATTTGGTGAGAATTTTGATGAGAGTTTTGTTAGAGGCTTTCACCTATCTATTGTATTATGGATGATAGTGTGACTAAAAGCTTAACTTGATGCCAAAATCATCACAACTACCTTGGACTTTTTGGTTTTACAAATATTTGTGAGGAACATAAAAGTGGAAAATAATATGGTGATTGATGAAGTTAATAATATTTTTGGCTTTAGTGGGTATAAAGGGGATGGATTCCACCCACTTGGTGAAATATTTAGTGGTGGTAATGATATATTGATGTCATTGGGAAGAATGAGATTGATTTCCCTAATAATGTCAAGACCCCATTACGAGAATGGACAATAAACTTTAGATACTTTATGGCCATGAGGAGGTGCATGATGTAAGTTCGTATGTTTTTGAAATTTGACACACCTCTTCACATAGTCACAATAGTCTTGATTAAGGGTGCGACAATAGTAGACAAGGTGAATAATATGCTTAGCAATAGCTAGGCCACTAAAATGGCCCTCTTAGACTCCATCATGTGTTTCCTTGATGGTGTGGGAAGCTTTATGAATATGAAGACAACATATAAGGATATCATCAAAGCCATGTTTTATAAAGTATTCCCATTAGTATGGTGTAGTGAGAGGTACTTTGAACAAAATCTCTTTGGGAATTCTTTGAAAGGTTAGAAGGGACGATGACAAGGTTGAGATAGTCAAAATTTTGGTCATACCAAATGTCGAAAGGAGATGTTAACACAATAAAAATGGTAGGAAGATAAAAAAAATGATATACAAAGGTGTCATAAAGTGATTGATGGTGACAAATATTTTATATTTGGTAGGTTGAGATGGGATTTAGGAAGCAAGGGATGTTACTGTGTCTACAAAGTTATTGGTAGATCAGGAAACTGACTAGATATTGTAATTATTGAATGATAGTAAGAGTAAATCTATGAGATGTTTGTACTTTATGAGGACATTATTTTTACATTGATAAGATTGTATGACCTAGTTGATGACTAGTTTGGAGTCACCAAATACACTAATTATTTTGATTCCTAAGGCGAGAGTGGTTTGGAGACCTATGACTAGGGCTTCATATTCAACCACATTATTGGTGCACTCAAATTCAAGTTTAAATGAGATGGGTAGAGTCTCACCACTAAGGGGAATAAGAATAACTCTAGTACACCCACCAATTTGACATTTAGAGCCATCTAAAAACATGGTCATTTGATAGGTGGGTTCTTCTTGAGAAAGAGTTACAATGGACTCATCTGGAAAGGCAAGAGGAAGAGGTTGATTGTCTAGTAGAGGAGCTTTAACCAATTGATTAATCATTGCTTGTCCTTTAATGGAATTTTTAAGAAAGAACTGAAGATCAAACCTATCTAATCACATAAGTCACTTAGCCATACACTAGCTTTGGTAAGGCTTAGAGTGCATATACTTGAGGAGATTAGGGTTAGTGATGACATATGTTTTATGATTAAGAAGATAGTGATTGAGTTTTTAAGACATAAAAACTAAGGTGAGGTAGAGTTTTTTAGGATGGGTATATCAAGTTTCATATTCTATAAGTGTGTAAATAATGTAATATATGGCTTGTTCTTTATTATATTCATCACGATGAGTGAGCATGGCCCTTAAGGAATGGTCTATGGTGGATCTATATAGGTAAAAGGGCTGGTCTTCCTAAGGAGGGATGAGGATAGGTGGAGATAGAAGATACTCCTTGATTGAATCAAAGGCTTGTTGACATTCCTTGATCCACTTAAAATAGATGCCTTTTATTAGGAGGAGGTGGAAGGGTTGACATTTATTTGAAAGATAAGGGATGAAGAAATGGATGGATTGAAGTTTACCTTGTAGGCTATAGAGTTGGGTAAGGTTGGTAAGAGGACGAATTTCAAAGATTTATAACTTTAGTTGGGTCTATTTTGATTTGAAAGAGAGAGAGATAATGAAAACAAGAAGCTTTTTTGATAAGACTCCAAATATACATTTTTTTTAGGGATTGAGCCTAACATAATAATGGATTAGTTAGTCGAAGATGATGGTGAGAATAGATAGGTGATCCTTGTGGTGTTTGGATTTCCCAAAGAGATCATCCATATAGTCCTCTATGATTTTATGGATGAGATCATGAAAGATATATGTCATGGCCTACTGATAAGTTTCTCTAGTGTTCTTTAGTCCAAAGGGCATGACCCTATAGTAGAAGGTTCCCCATGGGGTGATAAAGGAATTTTTATGTTGGTATTTGGGGGAAATCAAGATCTAATTGTATCTTGAAAAACTATCTATGAGAGATAACATTTTATGCCTAGATGTAAGATTAATAATTTGGTCAATGTTGGGTAGAGGAAAGTCATCTTTTGGATAATCAAGGTTGAGGTCATAAAATTTAATGGAGATAAAAAGTACCCCTATGGGATTTTTGATATGAATTATGTTAGAAACACATTGTGGATAGTTTATGGGTTGGATGAATTCAATAGATAAAAGACGTTGAAGCTATTATTTGACAAGGAGGGCTATACGAGGATGAATTCTAAAAAGCTTTTACCAAATTGTCTTAGCCTCAGGATGAGAAAAAATGTTGTGAATGGAAATATAAGGGTAAATTCTAAGCATATCCTAATAAGAACACACAAATTCTATGTTGTGGTATCGAAATAAATAAGGGTAGTCTTGTTACTCTATGAAATTTATAGATTTTTTAATTTTGGTGATATGAGGGTTATCCTAAGTTCCTAAGTTGACATCAATGGTTGATTCATTCAGCATGGTTTGGTTCTTAGGAGGTAGAGATTTATGAATTGAAGAATCCCCTAATTGAGGAAGGAAATAATAGAATCATCATCCTGATGTTGGATGGTGTTGATGGTAAGAGAATCACATTCAATCATTTCAAGATGGATGAGAGGAAGGGTTTTAGTTTGGCCATCCTTTTGATAGGTTAGGGGACCTCAACTAATGGTATTGACAAAAAAAATTTAGATCAAATGACATTAGAGTCCTTAGAATTAGAAGGAGATGGGGTAGGTGATAATGAAGGTCCTTCATCAATAATGACAATGGGCTTTGGTGATGTGGGTTCTTTTGGTGGTAATAATTCATAAGGTCCCTATTCATAAATGCTAAGACCAAACCCCTTAAAATCATACTAGTAAAGGTAAGCTTTGGTAAAGGTTGGTTTTTATAGTTAAGAAAAATTGGTGGTGAATGGTTGGATGAACAAAGTAGTGGTGGGAGCAAGAAGTGGTTGATTAAGTCCCTCATTGACAAAATGTGTTTGATTATTGGGGATCTCAAAAGAGATGATGGTTATAATGTTAGGATTATAGGAAGGGTCATATTTGAGATTCCTATATTCTTGTAGAGTAGGCAAAGCATCTAAGGATAAAATTTGATATTCGCCAAGAGAAAAATGTTAAAACATAGATTATAAGGGGTCCTCAACTATAATTTGGGATGAAGGGATGGTTGAGCTAGTTGATTCTTCATCATCATTATGAGAAAATGTGTTGATGGTTTTGGTTAGTGGGGTGGTATTTTTAGAAGTTGGTTGAAAGATATATGAAGGAGGAATGAGAATGTCATTAGGCCAGTATGTCACATTGAAAGAGGTAAAGGGAATAGGTTCAACTTTGATTGTAACAATTTATCCCTCATGCTCAAATTTGACACATCAATGTAAAGTAGAGGGGATGAAACTCATAGCATAGATCCAAGGGTGTCTGAGTAGCACATTGAATTGAAACTCACCCTATATAATGTAAAATATTTTGGGAGTGGTAAGAGGCCCCAAATGGATATGGAGGGCAATGGCCCCTAAGGTAGTGGTCATGGTATCATTAAAGGAGTGAAGGACCATTTTACTTTTTAACATGATATTTTTGGTTATTTGAAGTTGGTCATATGCATAGGAGGAGATAATGTTAATGTTAGATCTTCTATCAATCATAACACTCTTGATGTGGGTTTGATTAATGTATGTTGTGATGAAAAAGGGAGGATTACAATCCTTTGGATAAACATGAGGTATTTAAAAATCTTAAAAGGTGATGAGGGAAAAAAGTTGGAGGGATCTAGCCAAGAGTGCAAGAGGTTGATGGTTGTCTAGATGAATTTATATGGATTACAAAGCCTTGATCAATGCTGGGTGATGGTGGGGTGAGGTGTTGACTAGTTCATAAAGCCTCATTTTCACTAATGTCTAGTGAAGTTGTTTTAACATGTTATGTTAGATGTATTCAGATGGTTTAGAGGTAGAGGGTCCTAAAATAGATACATTGGGCTCTGGTAGTGGCATAGGTGAAGGTGTAGGTGTTTGGTTTTGGCTGGTAGTTTAAGGGTTTGAAGGGTAAGTCCATGGAATGGATGCATTGGATTTTACCTTATCTTTCTATTTGGCTTAGGATTGTGTAATGATATGAATAGTGTGGATAAGGGGGTTTTCTAGGTTTAGTGGTTGCTTTAGTTTCTTCCTCTCATCCTTAGGTAGGAATGGGAGAGTAGGTAAAGGTTGGATAGGTTGGGTGGATGGTAAAATTGGTAATGGAGGTAAGAAGGGTTCATCTAATAGCAAGTCATCTTCATCATATAGGCTATGAATGATTGCTTGGAGAGATTTATAGTTCTCTATGTCATGTCTTAGTGCCCTATGGTATACATAGATCAAGTTTTGATTGAACTAGGAAGGTTTGGTATTGGAAGGGTAGAATGGTTTCATAGGTGGTAAGATAGTGGAGGAAGTTTGTAACAACTACTATAAGATAGTTGAGTATGATTCATTCAAAGGCATTGGAGATGAGGGGTTTATAGTTTTAGGGATGGAAGCATTCTTTAGTATAAGCTTTACCATGGAATTTGTAGCAAGAGGAATGGTTTTAGCTGGTGGTTTTGGTTGGGTTTGCTTGGTTACGATTTATTTATAGGTTTAAGATATGGATATGGAAGATGTGGATGATAAAGGTTTAGCTATAGATGGGAAAGTAGAGGTAGATAGGTGAGTTAAAAATGATGGAGAACTAGAGGTTTTGATGGGTGTAGACATAGAAAATGGGGATGGTTTCTTAGATGAAGAATATAAAATTAGGATGGTAGAAGAATGGGGTCCTAAGATTTAAGGTAAGTGGGAAGGAGGTGGTATGGGTCTATTTTGAGATGGAGATTTCAGTAACTCTACCTTCTTAGTTAGTTTAGATATAGGTTACATTGGTGGACTGTATGACGTTAAGTCCAAATTCAAAGAGGGGTGAATGTGGCTAGTTGTGGGAAGGATTTCCAATTTTTTTATTGATTTGGTGAGATATGTGTAAGGTAATTTGGCAATTTTATGTTGAAGTGGTTAGGAGGGTTCACTTATGGTTTTGTAAGAGGTATTTGGTAAAGAGGTAACAATTGGTTTAAGGGTAGATTCAAGGGATGTTGATGATTTAGATTTATTTTGGTAAGGGTGATCGAGACTATGCCAAAAAGTGGCTCTATCAAAGTTAGGTTCAGAAGTGAGCTCTAAAATTTGGACTATCCTAGGAAAGGGCTTATAGATGGGATTAGTTCCTTGGTCATTGGTTTTAAAGGTTAAGCACATAGGTGGAGAAGAGGGAATGATTTCTTTAATTTTGATGGATGGTTCTAAAATTGGTAGTTGGGTAGATGAGGTAATCTCCTCTTGTGGGATGGTTTCTAAAGAATAGGTGGATGGTTCAATTTTAGGGGAGGCAGGTATGGTGTCCTCAAGTGAAGGAATGTATATATTTTCTTCTATTATTTAGGTGTCCAAAATAATGCAGGGTAGTTCTACCTATCTAGTGGGTGGAGTGAAAAATGAAGAAATGGTTATATTAGAGGTTGTCTCCTTTGGTGTTTCCATAAAAGGAGAGGCAAATAAAGTCGTCTCATCAAGTGAACATAAAGGGGTGGTTAAATCTTCCATTTGGGTATTCAAATAAATAGGGGTTGAGTCCACTATTATCATTTGGGTGATTGAGGTAATGGTCTCTTCAATAATGGGCTCATTATTAATAAAATTGATTGTATGTACCTCATGAGAGTGAGATGATTTGGGTTGGTTATCAGGTGTGGTGTAGAAGGAGCCTGATTAAGAAAAGGCTTATGAAAAATGTCAAGGTAATTATTGGGAGGTGCATTGGGATTATAAAATGCAATTTGTCTACTATCAATCAAATTTTAGATAATAATTTTAAAGGTATTACATCTATTAATCTTGTGTCTTATGACTCGGTGAAAGGCATAATGGTCATTCTCATTGTACCACCTAGGTATAGGGTGAGAAGCATCAAATTATTGGGTGGTTTAATTAGTGGGTGTTGGATGAGGTTGGATTTGAGAAATTTATCAAAAATTGATTCATAATATTCTCCAATGGGAGTATATTATTTTTTAGGAGCCTATTTTTGGTTTTAGTTTTATTGATAGGGAGGGTTAGAAGAATTGGTCTGAGGTGGCTGGTTGATAATTGGAGGTGAAGTGGTATTTATAATAACTAAGTTTTTGGATGCTTTTTATTTGTTATTATATTGGTTAGTGGTTTTGGTGGAGGAAGGGTCACTAGATTTAAAGATAGAATTTTTATTCTTTAGTTTCAATTTCGCTTCATTAATGGCTTATTTTTGAAGTTTTTGTGCCATGGTGAATAACTCATCAAAATTTCTAAAGCTTTGAACTTGAAGAGTGGGGGAAATATGTTTGGCACAACCCTAACAGAAGAGTTTAATAAATTCAAGTTAAGGTAAGGAAAAATAAATTTAGTTGATGAGACTTCTCCATGTGGCCACCAAATCAACAATTGACTCATCATCAAATTGCTTAATGAAATAGAGGTTAGTAATAAAAACCTTTTTAGATATATTTCATTAGAAATGTTCTAAAAATATTTGGCCTAGTTAGGAAAAAGAAAATATAGAGTGCATGGGAAGAGCACTATACCAATCAAGGGCAGGTTCGAATAAGGACATGGGGAAAGTTAAAATAAGGAGAACATCATCATATGTGATTAAATAACAAGAATGATAGAATGCTCTCAAATGTTGTTGGGGGTCTTCCTTACCTTAGAAATTAGAAAAGTTTGGTAATTCCCATTGAGGAGGATAAAAATGAATGATAATAGATAGATGAATGGGTTCATTAAAAAAATTATTGTAAGATAAAAGGTTATGAGACTTGGAGATAAATGACTCCAAGTTAGTCATGTTTTCCATTAAGATCTTCATCAAGTCTAGTTGGGATTGGGAAGATAGATATTTAAGGGGTAAATTTTGTTGAGTTTGGGTGGTAATAACATTTAGATAAGTGATAAAAGGTGTTGAAGAAGCCACATATTGGTAAGTGGTCACAAGAGGTTGAGATGGTGCCCCATAAGGGTTGATTGGCCCAAATGGTTGGGTGGAAAGTGTTATATATCCCTTAGGGTTGGGGACATATTGATAGGTTGTTATGGGTACTTGATGAGGGATCAATGTGGGTTGAATTAAAGGTATGGTTGAGTTAGTGGTTTGAGGTTGGGTAGGTTGAGGTTGAGTGGTGACTTTAGTGATAATGGGTGGAAGCATTTGAGGGATAGAGAGCAACAAGTTCTAAAATGGGGTAAAAGTTGGTGGATTAGTTGAGATAAGCATAAGGGTATAAATAAGGGTAGAAGATAACCCCATGGTAGGTGGAGTGTAGGTAACTAGAGGTAAGGTTGAACCTATATGTGAAATGTGGGGTGTGGTAGGAGGTGTTTGGTTACAGGTTGGGATATTGTATTGGGTTTGGGTAGTGGTAGTATATGGGATGTTTGAGGATGAAGAGGCTTGGGTTAGCAAGGGTTCGGTTGAGGTGGTACCCACCATAAGATAGAGAGGCATACCATAGATAGGATCTATAGGAGAAACCAAAGTAATGGAGGTATGGTAAGGTAAGTTGTTAAGATTATTGTCCCCAATAAATGTCACTCATTTTGGGACAACCTAAGGACTATTTTGGCCCTGCACAGACCAAAAATCCTCTCTCCCCTTTTCAAAAATTATTCTGAGCATTCAAGTTCTTCAATTTTCAAAGCTTTTTCAAAAATCTACAAACTCTACAAGCTTGAATCTATGGACTCTACAAGATTGAATCTACAGACTCTATAGGCTTGGAACTATGAACTTGGCTTCTACAGACTCTTCAAGCATGCTAAAATCTATAGACTCTCAAGGTTGGTTTCTACAGACTCTACAGGAAAGAAATAGGTTCAATACTTAGCCATTTTTTCACTCGAGAAGTTCAAAGGGGTCTTCCAAGTGCCCTTGTGGAGGGAAGTGAGCAAAAGTGGACAAAAGTTGGAAATCCCTTGGGAAAATGGCTAAAGTAAAAGAGATCAAAAGAATTATTTTGAGAAGATTTTTCTTAGAAAAATGTTTAAGGCAGAATTCCTTTAGACTTTTTGTCTGAAGGAATTCACTCAGAGAAAAAGTTTGAAGAAATGGAAAAGAATGAATGGCCAAGTAACATGAACTTTCCTTCGAACTTTTTTTCCAAAGGAATTCTTTCGGGCTCTTTGCCTAACAGAAAAATCCTGAAAGCCAAAAGCCCGTCAGGGAAGTCAAAGCTTGAAGTCCACCCAAATATCCTAAAGGATAAGTACCCTTGCGGGGGGCACTTGATGATAGAGAAAGGACCATTTTAAAATCCCAAAGGGACACCTTCCCTTTGGGATGCTCCAAAGGCTAAACAAAGATGCAAAAAAGAACCTTGAAAGACTTGGACAAAAAGGGCTTCATAGAATGAACCAATGAACTGATTGAACCTTGAACCCAAAAGAGTTCAAAGTTCAATGGTTCATAGGTTCAAAAGGTTTAAAGGTAGCCTCAATCAAGGAAAAAGTAGCAAACAAGTGGTTCAATGGATGGTTCAACCAAGGAGCGAAGAAGTGATTGAACCAAGAAGCAATAGAACAAAAGAGATAGAATGAACTAATGAACTAATGAACTTTAAATGGTTCAATGGATTCAAAGTTCAACATGGTTCAAGTAGCTAGTGACCATTGATGGTCCCGTGGACATCAAATTTAAAGGGATATTCATGAAAATTCAAATAAAGTGCAGAACTTGAAGTAAGAACCAAGTGACAGGCTAAAAAGATAGCTTAGGAGCTTAAATTCTAGGAACAGACAAAGCTGGGAAAGACAAATCTAGAAAGGACAAAAGTGAAAAGAGGGAAAAGCCTAAAATATCTGTGTAGAAGTTATTCTAGTAGGTGGAACAGTTTGCAAAGTAGATATTTGAGCTTGCAAACATTGAAGGCATGGCTTATTGGTCTCCTTTAGAGTAAAGACAAAATGCATAGTTGTGCAGATTTTAGAGGGAACAAACCAAACAGTCCATACCAAAGAAGAGACATATTAGAGGAATGGACATGCCATAGTTATAGCAATACATTGTTCCTAGCATGGTCCCTCCAGATAAAACTAAAGGCACATTGAAGGCAACATGGGTCGCTCTAAGGAAAAGCATGATAGTCTTTTCTAGGTGGCTATATATTGTAATCTCTTGTATCATTTTGGAGAGATCTTCCCAAATATAGAAGCAAAACTCTACCCAAATTGAAAGGTGAATACTGAGACTTTGAGCTCAAATTGTATTTCATATTATTTTATCTGAATGAGAGAGCAAGTGATTCATAGACTTTATGTTGTATAGCTTGTATCATTTTAAGAGATTGTTTTTATGTCTATCTTCAAAATGTGTTCTTGTTTATTTAATTTAACAAGCAGAGCTAGTGGAAGTGATAAGGAAGGTTCCCTGAAATCAGTTACTTTCAAACTTTATGCTGACATAATTGTTTTCAATGTGTATTTTTCTTTTATATTTTTGTGTAAAGGACCTTGGGATGAATTTGTGCCCCCATTGTTCTTCATACCTCACTCTAGGGCAGTCAAGGTGGAGAATTTCAGCTATATCTTTGATTGTTGGTTACTTTAGACCCAGTTACCAGTCACTTGTTACCAGAGGGAGTCCTACTATTTGCAAGAACAAGCACTTATAAAAGAAGAGAAGTGCCTTTTGTCACTTCACCAAGATTTATACTATCCAAGAAGGGATTTGGATCTTAGTTGAATGATACTTCTAAAAGAAGAGAAGTAGCTTCACCAATCACCTAAGATTTATCCTCTCTTTCTTAACATCATCTCTAAAAAAAGAGAGATGGATGGCTTATCCCACCCCTGAGTATTATTTTCTGCTTATATATATAGTAAATAGCCTATGTGATTTAATAGGGAACCTCTCCTTGATGAGATAAGAGATTTGTACCTTATTGATGTAGTAAAATTGCACACCTGGACAACCAATCTCCCTATGCTATGGTGATAGGAACTATTTTGCTCACTAGTTAGCTGGTTGACAAAATATTCACCCAACAATTTTTGGTGACTTCGCTAGGGATGAACATGCAGTCTGAAGCCTCAAGTTTTAGATTGAATTAGTTCCTTCCCTTATCCATTATATAGACTTTGGCAACTCTATTCTGTGTCTTATCTATTATCCATTTATAACCTTACCATTTTCCTCCATCTCAATTATTTTATCTGGTCTGTAAAACTAGGGCTACTGGGAAAGAGTGCATAGTTTGAAGCCTCAAGCCTCAAGATGAAGTAGGGCCAGTTCTTTTCTATTTTTGTTCTATAATCTAGCCACTCTACCTAGATTTGTTATCCCTATTTATCATAATTAAATCATGGTAGTTTGAGGCCCCTGGGGTAACTCTTTTGGTCCACTCAGCTTGACTCCACCTCTACATGACTTTTATGTAGTTCAAGAAAGAATTTCCCCAAATTGTTTAGTGATGGGAAGGTTCATCCTAATGAACACATTATAGTTTTTAGCATATCCTGTGATGTAATAGGGGTGGAATTTGAAGACATAGCAGTTAGGCTATTCATGGAGACACTATAAGGAACTACTGCAGACTAGTTCTACCATCTACAAGTTAGATTAGTGACTGACTGGGATATATTCAAAGCCAAGTTTGAAGCCAGGTTCAAGCCTGCAGAGGATGCACATGCTTTGTTGGCCCAACTCACTCAGATGAAGAAGGAACCTCATGAGCCTATGAAGGGTTTTATTACTAGGTTCAACAAGCTGAGGCACAGGATTCCCATGGTTGCCCAACTGACACCTTAGAATCTGAAATGCTTCATCAACTCACAACTACCTGAAGTGAGTTTTCTATTCAGATGGGCTAGACACATAGGCCTTGAGGCTACTCAAGACTTGGCTAATGAGCTAGAAGATGACCTTATCTTGGTGGGAAAGATAAGGAGAGATCCTAACAGAGGTAAACCCTCTTCATCTCTTGAATACTCACCCACAGCCACCATTAACCTAATGGTACAAAAGCTGGAAAATGGCACAAGGTATGTCTTTTGCTCCTCTATATAAAGATATACCAAGGAGGACATTCCCCAACCAACCATATTAAGGAAATGCTACCAAAAGTCAAGGGCAACCAAATCGTCTTCCTCCCCCACAGAGGAACCTTGCCTTTGAAGCACCTCCAACCAAATTAGTAGTGGGATATCTAAAAGCATAACATGTTTCCTATTTCCAAACTGAGTTTGAGTAAGAAAATGATGCTGGTCTCTTCATGGAGGATCAAGAAGAATCAATTGGTGACTCCGACATTGGTTTCCTAGATTACCAAGATGAACCCAGAAGTGAAGGTGAAACAGATGAGGGATCATATGCAGTATTCACCTGGCCTGAGAATCAATTAGCCTAGTAAGCTGATAAAGAAAGAATAGAGGAATGAACTCAGCTTGCAATTATAATTGCTAATCGGGGAACCACTCTGCCTTTCCAGTCAAAGGACCTAGTGATTGCCAAAAAGGTTAGTACATCAAACATCTCTACACATTCTACTTCAACTTCATAGATCAGTCCTCCCCCTTCCAAAAACCAAAAGGATGAACTCCCGTCCTCTCTTCCAAGTCCATCTCAGTCATTTGACATGATTGATCATGTCAAGAAATCTAAAATTCAAATGATTGAGTTTGAATCCCTGCAAGTCAATCCTGAGTAATTAAACATTGGTGAAGAGCTAGGTGTGGACCTATCTAAGGCAAAGATTGTGGCCACCCAAATGTCAGCCCCTGCTGCTCAAATTCTATTCAAGCATTTAGGTAGGGGTAATTACTCCTTAACCATAGAAGATGCTCATATCTCAACTAATTAAAGTCTTATGGATAGTAATTTAAGATTTGATCCAAATCAGGCATTAGAAGAATTGGTAGGGCACATTACAAATCAAGATGGATCTTCCATCTCTAATGAAGAGAAATCTAATAGAAGATCAGCTTCTGATGATGCTTGGATCCTGGAATCTGATGGCAGCAATTCTTCCACTCATGTTGGATGTAGATCTTTGTTGCTCGGATTGAAGACTTCTCAAGATGAAGAGATCAAAATCCTTCACACCAAAGGAGATGCTGAGCTGATGGTTTGTCAAGGGTCTAATGCTGACAATAAAAATATGTGTTGGATTGAACCAGTAGAATAACAAGTTATGATGGTGGACCATATCGTTGTATTCCAAAGTCAGCAAAAGAAAATCTTTGCAGAGAGAATAAGGAGTTATGTTTTTCAGAGAGAAGAACATGTCCCACCATGGGGCAAGAAGAGGAAAGAGCCAAGAGGAAAATGTAGAAAATTGGTTTCCTAGTGGAGAGCTCCATTCGCCCATCACCATTTATAGGGATAGAATGGTTTCCTATTGGTTTATAAGGATGGCATCCCCTTTTCTTCACCTCATAAGGAGTAGAATCTGAAGTACTTCAATTCTTGAAGTATCAAATAAGTTCCCCTATACATATGTATATCTATATAGTCTTTAGTTCTATTTTTTTTATTTTCATTTTCATTTTTGGAGCCTTTATTTTTAGGTAGCATGACTTTGTAGCCCAATGGCACACTTCAAGGCACTAGAGATTCTAGTTTCTACTCCCCTCAGCTATGTTTCAAGTTTTCATTTGAAGGAAGTTTCCCAACTGGAGCTAGCTATTATTCCCAAAAAATGTCACTCATTTTAAGACAACCTATAGACTATTTTGGCCCTACATAGACTAAAAATCTTCTCTCCCCTTTTCAGAAATTATTTTGAGCATTCAAGTTCTTCATTTTTCAAAGCTTTTTTAGAAATCTACAGACTCTATAGGCTTTAAATCTATAGACTCTGCAAGCTTAGAACTACGAACTTGGCTTCTATGGACTCTATAGGTAGGCTCAAATATATGGACTCTCAAGGTTGGTTTCTACAGACTTTGTAGGAAAGAAATGGGTTCAACACTTAGCCATTTTTTCAATCGATAAGTTCAAAGGGGTCTTCCAAGTGCCCTTGCAGAGGGTAGTGAGCAAAAGTGGACAAAATTTGGAAATCCCTTGGGAAAATGGCTAAAGTAAAAGAGGCTAAAAGAATTCTTTTGGGAAGATTTTTCTCAAAAAATTATTTAAGGCATAATTCCTTTAGACTTTTTGTCTGAAGGAATTCACTTAGAGAAAAAGTCTAAAGAAATGGAAAAGAATGAATGGCTAAGTAACATGAAATTTCCTTCAAACTTTTTGTCTGAAGGAATTCTTTCAAGCTTTTTGCTCGATGTAAAAAGCCCAAAATCCAAAAGCCCATCAAGGAAGTTAAAGCCTGAAGTCTGCTTGAACATCCTAAAGGATAAGTACCCTTGAGGGGGGCACTTAACAATAGAGAAAGGACCATTTTAAAAGCTTGAAGGGAAACCTTCCCTTTGGGATGTTCCAAAGGCTAAACAAAGACATAGAAAAGAACCTTCAAAGACTTGGACAAAAAGGGCTTCACAGAATGAACCAATGAACCGATTGAACCTTCAACTAAAAGAGTTCAAAGTTTAATGGTTCATAGCTTCAAAAGGTTCAAAGGTGGCCTGAGTCAAGGAAAAAAGAGCAAATAAGTGGTTTAATGGATGGTTTAACCAAGGAGAAAATAAGTGATTGAACTAAGAAGCGATAAAACAAAAGAGACAGAATGAACCAATGAACCGATGAACTTTCAATGGTTCAACAGATTCAAGGTTTAACATGGTTCAAGTAGTTGTAGACCATTGATGGTCTCGTGGACATCAAATTTAAAGGGATATCTATGGAAATTGAAATAAAGTGTGAAACTTGAAGGAAGAACCAAGCGACTAGCTGAAAAGATAGCCCAAGAGCTTAAATTATAGGAAGAGACAGAGCTAGAAAGGAAAAAAGTAGAAAGAGGGAAAAGCCTAAAATATCTGTGTAGAAGTTATTTTAGTAGGTGGAATAGTCTACAAAATGGATATTTGAGCTTGCAAACATTGAAGGCACAACCTGTTGGTCTCTTTTGGAGTAAAGACAAAATGGACAGCTATGCAAATGTTAGAGGGAATGGACCAGACAGTCCATACCAAAGAAGAGACATAATAGAGGAATGGACATGCCATAGTTATGGCAATACAGTATTCCCAGCATGGTCCCTTCAGACAAAATTTAAGGTACATTGAAGGCAACATGGGTCACTCCAAGGAAAAGTGCACCAATCTTTTTTGGGTGACTATATATTTTAATCTCTCATATCATTTTAGAGAGATCTTCTTGAATACAAAAGCAAAACTCTGCCCAAATTAAAAGGTGAATACTAAGACTTTGAGCTCAGATTGTATTTCATATTATTTTATCTGAATGAGAAAATAAGTGATTCATAGACTTTGTGCTGAATAGCTTGTATCATTTTAGGAGATTGTTCTTATGTCTGTCTTCTAAATGTGTTCTTGTTCATTTAATTTAACAAGATGAGCTAGTATAAGTGATAAGGAAGGTGACTTGAAACCAGTTACTTTTAGACTTTGTGCTAACATAATTGTTTTTAGTGTGTGTTTCTCTTTTCTATTTCTATGTAAAGGACCTTGGGATGACTTTGTGTCCCCATTATTCTTCATACCTCACTCCAGGGTAGTCAAGGTGGAGACTTTGAGCTACATCTAAGATTGTTGGTTACTTTAGACCTAGTTACCAGTCATCTATTACCAAAAAGAGTACTGCTATTTGCAAGAACAAGCACTTCTAAAAGAAGAGAAGTGCCTTTGTCGCTTCACCAAGATCTCTACTATCAAGGAAGGGATTTGGCTCTTGGATGAATGATACTTTTGAAAGAAGAGAATTACCTTCACCAATCACCTAAGATTTCTCCTCTATTTGTTAACATCATCTCTAAAAAAAGAGAGATGGATGGCTTATCCCACCCCTGAGTATTATTTTCTACTTATATATATATATATATATATATAGTATATATCCTCCATATATTTAATAGGGAACCTCCCCTTGATGAGAGGAGAGATTTATCCCTTGTTGATGTAGCAAAACTGCACACCTAGATGACCAATCTCCTTATGATGTGGTAATAGGAACTATTTTGCTAACTAGTTAGCTGGTCGACAAAATATTCACCCAACAAATATAATGTTGGAAGGCCATAGGATTGTTGTAAAGGAAGGCAAAAAAGTATACATCACCCTAAAAATAACTAGGATTTTGGTGGGAAGGGAGAAAAATGAGGTAAACCCTCATCATTAGAATTATATTATATGGAGGTAGAGGAAGAAGGTGGTAGTTGATCAATATGGTTCCTTAGTTACTATCTAATAAAGACCATGTGAAAAAATAATATGATAAAACTCACACCTCAAACAAAAATCAATCAAAGTTAAAGAATTAAAGGAAAATAATGCATATAAAAGTGCTTTAAATCCTAGGATTCCTTTTAGATCACTTTTGGCTTATGCCTTAAAAAGTATGAAGAAGGAATTTGGCTCATAGATCAGGTGCTAAATAAGTAATCTAAGGTTGGTTTCAATTTGTTTGGGTGCTCAAGAGATAAATTTATGTTGAACTTTAGTATGTGGCTTGGTATTGGGTCATAACCTCTTACTTCATAGTCCTGTAGTAGTAAGAGTGTTGGGTTCTTAGCCAAAATATACTAAGTTTAGAGTTTATACTCAACCATAAAATTGAGTTAGTTCTCCCCTTAGTGATAAAATCTAGGTGGGATAGCTAGTAAGGGGTAAGGTTTCATCTAGGTGATGAAATCCTAATCGAGCCTTGTCTTAGGTATGTTTTAATGTGTCAATTATTTTGAGGTTTGTCTTAGGTGTGTGATAGCAAGTGTGAAAGCTATGCTTAATTAAATTTCCTCCTAAGTTATTAGATGAACTAAAATAAGCATGTGACAGATATATGCAAGGTATTTATTTTATTCCCAAAAATAAATTTTTAGATTTCATTCGATGAGCAAATAATAAAGGAAGGAAAAGGGAACTAGATCCCACCAAGCATGCCAAAATGTTTTAGTTAATTTCACTCATTTATTAATTTTGAAAGTAAATAATGAAACTGGTAATAAGGTATGTAGTAGAATACCTGGTGAAGTGTGCACATGAATCTAGATGATAGTGGGAACTCCTCTTTGGCTTGGAAAGAATAACCTATAAATAAAAAAGACACTAGAAAAGGGGGTTGTTATATGGATGGTTGAGTGGACTACCTAGCATGAGCTAGATCTAAGAAGCATATTACTTTCTAGGAGGTTATCAATCTATTGTTATAATAATTAAGTATATATAAATGAAAAGAGAGGGTACTTGCATTCAATGATATGAAAGTAAATGCATGCAAGGAATGAAAAATAAATTCTTTTGAACTAAAATAGAAAAAATAGGTCAATAGTTATGCTAAAATGGTCATGGTTTAGTATAGAAAGTCAAAAAGGTACTATGATCAGGTAAAAATAGATAAAGTTATGTTTGGATGGGGGAAGGGGATAAAAATAGGTTGCTAGATTTTTATGCCACAATGACCATCGGTGATCAAGTGAAGCATATGTAGTTGGGTCTAGCCATATGTAGTTAGGTAACCATAGATGTTTGGGGTAAACCGATGATGGTTGTGTAACTGGTGGTAATTACCTATGCAAATATAGAAATGATCAAAATAAAAGGTGTAGATTGGGAATTTCAGAAAACAAAGGTATATTATAGGGCTGAGGGATGGATAATAAGATAGTAATGGGTTTGATAAAACAAGGAGATTAGAAATAAGATAAAACAATAAAATGAGTAAAAGATACCTAAAACTTGATGGTGGAAGGCTAATGTAATTTGGATAGAATGATAGTACTTTGGCTTTCAAAAGTGATTCTGATAGAGCTTTAGGTCTCTAGTGACATTGCCTACTTGATAGAATTATGTTGAACAATTATATACAAGATAACTTAGATGCAAGATTTTGTATTCTTGATTGTGGATTGTGAATGCCTTTCACTTCCTCCTCTTCTCATTTTTTAAGATGAAGTTTTTAATTAGGATGGAGGAAGTTACTAATTTGATGGGGGGATGGAGTTACTTTTTTAACAACATTTTAAATCAAATTGCCATTTAGGAAGATGTTTATCTCACATAAAGCTTTCAATGCTTTAACACATTAAATTAGGCTTAGAAACATGATAATCAATGGTCAAGCTAACCATCGATGGTTAGGCTTACCATTGGTGGTTGAGGGGTTAGAATAAAATAATTTAAAAGAAGTTAAAAAGGGTGAGTTAAATGATTTAACCAAATGTATTAGGTATTTGATAGGGTCAAGTGAGTCTAATGAGTCTTATTTACTAGGTGGTCAACTAGACACAAGGTCTGATAAGGGTCAAAAATCATTTTGACTTTAAAATCTATAATCTAAAATTTTCAAGTGTCTACACTTTGTCATAATGTTTGGACTGGAAATTAGAACACGTTATTTTTTACCTACCCTTCTTTTTGCTTATTCTTTTATCAATCCACTTTATTTTAAGCTTCATTGTAAATATTCATCTATATTAGGCTCTAGTTTAAAACTTGATCACAAACTCACTAATAATAACATATACATCTTATATTTCACTTACATTGGCCATGGTGGATCCTAACCATCAATCAATATAAATATTGTGGAATAGTTTATTACTCTGCCACTATTTCACCATAAGTAACCAGATTACCCTAATATACTAATCATGCTTTGAATTTCCTAAATTATAAAATGATAAGTGTTCTTTTGACACTAAGATAACTTATGATACATCTATAGGCATCAATAGGATAAGCTCCACTAGCTTTATAAGGAGGGTCATCCTTGTGAATTTACAAGATCTTGGCTAACTTTAGGTGTGTTTTGACTAAAGATTGGTGTTATCTTTACACATTTGTGTATTTATTTACTCAAATGTTTAAATATCATCAATCTTCATGGTATTTGACCCATATTTTTTCTTCTTTTAGACAAAGATCAAGAGTCTTTAAGGATAGATGTGTAATTTTGGGAAAGATAGCTTGAGATCTAAGAATCCAAAGTATTTGAGGTTAGAATAGCTTATTTTGATAAAAATATTGATCGATATTATATATATATAAGTTTATCTAAGCTTAGAGTTGTAAATATAGATCATTGTTAAATTGGACATATATTTGAGCTAACTTAGTTAAAGGTAGATGTCCTTTGTTGTTCTTTACATGAATCTTTGCAAAATTTGTTTAATGTGAAAGTTTGATCCATATTTTTGGTAAAGGTTAATTTGACACATTGTATTTCAAATAGGATCCAAAGACCTCAAGATATAATTACCAAGAATCTAGATAAGATCATATTCAGCAAGGGAACCTCTGCTAGAATTAGACATCCATAGGAGGACCAAATGAGACAAAGGTAGATGAAGACATTTTAAATCTTTACTAACTTCACCAATCCAAGGTACTCTTATATTCAACTTTCATCAATGTATGACTTGGTTAGGAAGCTCTACTATTAAAGGTCAAGGTTTAGTTCATGACCTTCCACATAATCTAGAGAAATGTTTGCCAACTTTTAGTCCTAGTGGTATTATAATAGTAGAGGAACATGTTAAATAATTCAAAGTTGAATTAAGATTTTTAAATATCACTCATGAAGATGTATCATGTATGTTTTTTCCTTTCACATTTAAGGATGTTGCATATGAATGGTTCCTAAACTTGCTTGATAAATGCATTGCCACTTAGGATAAATTCAATAACATTTTAATTGATTAGTTTGGCAAAATCATCAACCCTTGTATCTTATACCAATAGTTTACCACCTTTAAAGGGGATGCCAGTGATCCTATAAGATCCTTTAATGCTAGGTTCCAAAAGATGTAAAATAGGACCATTAACCCTTATAAACCTAATCAGGGTCTAGCCTTGAAAGTATATAAAGATGTTCTTGATCTCATGACTTCATTATTCATAAAAAGGGTTATAGGCCCTATGAACACACTAAATTTATCCTATGATGAGGCTATGATCATTAATTACCAAATGCAACCTCAAGGCCATATGGCCTACTTTGTTCCCAATGTTAATTTGCATATAGCTACCTTGAATGTCTTTCTTAATAATAAATAAAATGTGTCTTCTCAACTAGCTCTTAAATATGAACCAATTGCCTCTAAGACATGCTACTTCTAATCAAAATTTGGGGTTCTTGAACCACCCTGATACCAATGGATTTAATGGAAATGATCAAAGGGCCTTAATACCAACCACTGGTACTAATAAAAATTAGGCTCATAATTTATAATTCCCTAAAAATGAGAATGAGTCCATTCTAAAAATGGTCCAAAAACTTAGCACTAACTTCTTTCACTTTCAAAAACAAGTTGGTAATACTAGAGAGAATTCTGGAAGGAACTTATCATTCCAAAGGTTCAATAGGCTTAATAATAGGTTTAATAATGATAGTTTCCACAACAATAAGAATAGTGAACCATCTTCTAAAGAGAAGACTATGGATATTAATCTTATTGATATTGCTTTGCCTAATTATTGTAGAGTCCATTATACTACTAAGCATGGTGAGATTGATTGTATTGAATTATACAAATCTTTTGAGGCATTTTAAGAAGATTTGACCACTTATGAGGTCATACCTAGCAAAGACAGTGGTGTGGGTACTTCAAGACCCAAGCCTATTGACCAAACCTTTAAGGTGGAAACGTTTGATTTCCCCTTCCAAGAAGACAATGAACTTGATGATGTTCATGCCTTCTAAAAGTTCTTAAAGAAGACATATCCTCTAAAGAATAGAGAGTAGAGGTGGACTTTGACTACATCTACTCCTCCAAATAGCTTTGGTACTCCTCCAGATACCACTTGAGACAATAATCTAAAGCCTCCAAAGGGAAGTACTTATAGTCCTAGTTTTGATACTTCCAATTATTATAATAAGATTGGTTATAATATTATGGAGGACATGAAAAAAATTAAATCTAATATTACTTTGCATGAACTGACATAGTTAACTAAGAAAAGGTATCTATTGTTGGAATCCTTGTCCAAGAAATCTAACAAGATGTCCAAGACTGATAATGAAAATATAGCTATGTAAAAAGATAAGGTAGAATCCCCACATTTCTTTCTCATAGTTAGAATGTTTGGTAAAAAATTGCATAACTATTTGTGGGATTCTGGTGCCTCTACAAATATTATACCTGCTAGTGTGTGTAAGCAACTTGGTTTAACTCTCATTAATTCAAATAGGTTTGTCATCCAATTAGATAAGTCTAGAGTTAAATTGGTTGGAGAATTGTTAAATGTCCACATGAAACTAGATTCTAAGCCAAGATTCCAATAATTTACATATATCAAAGTGGTAGATATCCCTAATGTATATGGACTACTTTTAATCCAAGAATGGAGAAATGATTTAAATAGATATATGTTCATAGATTATTTGCACTTATGGCTTCCTTGGAAGGGAGTTCCTAACCAGATCAGAGTTGAAAGGTATCTAAGACTAAAACACATGATCACTAAATATAATTTGATGAATGAGAGTGTTAACACAATTGATTTTGATTCAGGAGTTTTCACCCTAGAAACTATCAAATTATGTGATCCTAAAAATTCTCATATTATTCCTAAATTATGGAAGATGCATTTTGATGGTACTAGCTGTAAAGTTATATTTGGAGTTGGCATTGTTCTAATTAAATATATCAAAAAGGAGTACCGTGCCTATTAAAATCTCTAGCTCCTATGTACCAATAATTTTGTAGAATATGAGGCTCTCATCTTAGGTCTACAATTTTACATCAAAAATAAAATCAAGGAATTACTAGTGTATGGTGATTCATAATTGGTAGTCAATCATGTGATAAGTAAGTATTAGTGCAAATTATCATACCTCAAGAGGTACAAATTTAGATTCTCGTATTTGATTGAATATTTTTATTCCTTCAATATTGTTTCTATCCCCAAGGAGGAAAATAAAGTTACTAATGAGCTAGATTCTACTATAGCTAATGTTAGGCCTAGCCAAGATTCACCAAACTTTAGCATTAAATTGATACCTTGCCCTTCTATCTTAGACAATGTAAACCATCTATAGGTCTTTATTGATGACCAATAGATCCTAAAATTAATGGCTTTGAGGCTCAAGTCATTGATGAGGATGATGAAAATACATTTGGGGAAGGCAAAATTGATGGCAAAGTCATTTAGGTAAATGACAACAAGATCCATAAGAGTATGATTGCCTTGGAAAGATTATTTGGTCAAGACAAGATAGCTAAAGCATCTAAGATTCACATAGTGAGTGGAAAATATTACAATGTAGTTGATCTTAGACCTCAAGATCAACCCCAAATAGTGAATGTTGGACAAGCCTGCATAGGTGTTAAAAATAAGAGTGCCAAAGAAATGTTAACAAAGTAAAATTATGTCATATGTAGGTCTTATGATGACTTAAATATCTTTGACCCAAGAGTCATCACCTATATTATACCTCCCAAGAAGAATTTCAAACCTTTAAGGCAAAAATAAAGGCTTGTGAATCTAGTCTTAAAACTTATGACTTTCAAAGAAGATAAAAGGTTATTAGATGTTAGAATCATATTTCCCATTAGGCACTCTACTTGGGTTGCCAATTTGGTACTATTTAGGAAGAAGAATCATGAAATTAAATTGTGTATTGATTTTAGAAATATGAATAGAGCATCTAAAAAGGATAATTATCCTCTTCCCTCTCTTGACCAAGTAACACAAATTATTTTTGGTTCATCCATGATGTCTTTCCTTAATGGGTTTTTAGGGTACAATCAAGTGCTAGTAGATAAGGAAGATATAATTAAGACAACATTCACAAATAACTAGGGCACCTTTGCCTACAAAATAATGCCTTTTAGACTAATAAATTTAGGAGAAACCTTTCAAAGGGCCATGGGCCATGAATTCCAAGGCCTAATTGGTAGGTGAATTATAATTTACATGGATGATCTATCTATTTTCTCTAAAAATAGGGAGGACCATTTCATATATTTACAATAGGTATTTGAAATATGTAGAAGGTATGGATTTTCCCTCAACCCTAAGAAAATCATTTTTTATGTCATTAAGCATAAATTGTTAGGCCATGTCATTAATAAAGATGGAATTTTCATAGATCCTAAAAGAGTGGAAGCTATATCAAAGATAAAGCCTCCCAATAGTAGAGAATAATTGAAATCATTTTTTGGTAAATTAAGCTTTGTAATAAAATTCATTTTTGGCTTTGTAGAAATTATCAAACCATTGAATGATATGTTGAAGAAGGATGTGAAAGTTTCATGGAATGATGAATCTAAAATGGCCTTTGAGGACATCAAAAGAGTAATTAGTCAAGCCCCAATTGGCTAAGACTTTTCAAAAGATTTTTATCTCCACTCTTTATCCTCTAACCACACTATTGCTACTATTTTAACTTAGAAAATAGAATGATCTAACCATCCAATTGCTTTTATGAGCACTAATTTGAAAAATGTTGAGTTAAATTATCTTTTAATTGATAAACAAGCCTTTGTATTATTTAAAATAGTCAATAAATTTAGGCACTACATTCTTAGGAATAAAGTGCATGTTATTTACTAGACCCATCCACTATGGTAATGCTAAGCCAATATGAAATTGGAGAGCGAAGAGGTAAATGGATGTTTGTTCTTGAAGACTATGACATAGAGATGAAAACTACAAAACTAGTAAGATGTCAAGGTCTGACTCAAATGATTTCCAATACTAACCCCAAGATAAATATTATGTAGGTTGATCAACATAATTTTCAACCTAATGACTAATATGAATTCATTGTACACTGATTGATTAATGACACTTATCCTGAAAGATTAACTAGGGAGCAAAAAAGAGATCTAAGGCTCAAGTCATCCCACTACTTGATAAAAAATGGAGTTTTATATTGAAAAAAATTTGATGGTGTGTACCTGAGATGTGTGTCCAATGAATAACTTATTGAGGGGAAGAGCACTTTCCATGAGAGGTTAGGAAATGGGCATCCATATAAGAGGACAAAAACTCAAAAGGTACTTAGGGATGGTTATTATTGGCCCACCATATTTAGAAATATTCATAGGCATGTGAGGGAGTGCCATTCATACTAGATCTTCAACACATAGGAGCCAAAGGTAGTAATGCCTTTACAACCTATCATGATTGACAAACCCTTTACCTAGTGGGGACTAGAATTTATAGGGGTAATCAACCCTAACTCATCAAAAGGTCACAAGTATATTATGATAGATACCAACTATTGCACTAGGTGGACTGAAGCAGTAGACACCAAACAATGCAAAATAGAAGAAGTGATCATGTTTTTAGAAGAAAACATATACAACAAATTTGGGATTTGAGTCTCTTTGGTATGTGACAATGGGTTTATATTCACATCCATAAATATTATATAATCCATGTATGAAAACAACATTATTTTCAAGTTTTCATCCAACCATTATCCTCAAGATAATGAAGTATCTAAGTTAATGAATAAAAACATGATGAAATCCATTAGGAATTCTACTTCAAAAAAACATAGAACATGGCACAAGTTTATCAAGAATGCCCTTTGGGTAGATAAGATAAGATTCAAGCAGGCTCTTAAAGCATCTCTATTCTTTCTTGTATATGGCTAAGAACACATATTCCACATCACACTCAAGCTACCAATTTACATGTTTATGCAAGAGTATATGGGGGAAGACCAAGAATTTTCAAGCTCAAGGCTTATGGACATTATTCATATGGAAGATGCATGAGAAGAAGCTTTTGATAACTTTAGAAGGCACTAAACTATAGTAAAAGGGTGATTTGTCAAGTGATCAAATATCAAGGTGTTTAGATAAGGAGACTTGGTTCTTCTTTGGGAAAAATCATCTAAGCCCAAGGGCAAACATGGAAAGCTTACACCTCTATAGATTGGCCCCTATCAGATTGTAAAAACACTTGGAGATAACACCTTAAAATTCAAGGACCTACAAGGATAAAAATTCATACTACCCACTAATGGGAAGTATCTCAAGAATTACTTCTTTGTTTCTCCTCTTTGGGTCTTCATGGAGTGAATCTGTAAGATGGTTACAGTTAATGTAAGTAGGCTAGTTAGTTTCCTTTAGCTCTTTCCTTCATGTCCTTTGTTTATACATAAGTTTGTATATATTTATTTGCTTCTTATTTTTATACCTTTTTTTGTGTGTTTGATTTCTATTGCTTTGTTCCTTTCTTCCACTAAGTCCCTTTAGACAACCCTCAACTCAAAGTTCCTTAGTTTAATTGAAACTTCATAAGTTTAGTAATGTTGGTATAAACCTTGTGCATATGTTGATCATGGATTTGAGATATGAGCTTGATGTTATAATTTTGAGAAACTACTAAGGAATTATGGATAGGTTAACCATTCCATAAGACCTTAAACATTGTCTTGGCGTAAACTTGGTTTTAAGAAGAATAGTACATATAGAATGAAATCTTAATCTATTAAGTTATAATCATGATTGCACCTAACAAAAATCCTTGCATAGGATAAAGGTTACAACCATAAGTGATTATCTGAAGTTAAAACACTCGAGTAAATCCTTATACCTAGCTACCCTAGTTCCCAACCTTCATTAAAATCCTAAAAGACCCAAAAATATAAAGAATAAGAACTTCTTGCAAAATCAAAAGCTTTTCAAGCAAAGGTGATTCTAGTAATCTCCACCAAGGATATGGACACCTAGATGACAATGGATTAAGTTTGTGAGTGGATCCAAAGGCATATATATTAGGGTTATCGATGCCTGGCTAGTAGTAGAGTAATGCTTAATCCTTCCCTGAACTAGAGGCATGTTTCTTAATGAATATCTAAACATGGTCCAAGTCAATGTTAACAATTAAAGGCATGAAACTTGGAAGTTTTCCATTAAACCCATGGTAAACAATAAGTGGAGTCAAAGCACACACAGAATATGGATATGTCTTGATGTTTGATACTAATTTTTCACATGCAAGGTTTACTTCAACCATGAAGTGATCTTGATAATGGCATTGATCAAGTGGAATAAGTGACCTAGTTATAAACTTGAACTAGAGTCTATAAGTTCTAACATATTGGTATGTTTCCCTTATAATTCACCATTTTTTGAGGTCAAATACCCCCATTTATAAAAAATATGGAACCTTATGCATACTTTTAACCTTAACACTGAAAGCTTGACAATCTACTCGTTATTATAATTTGAAGATCATCCATGCCTAATAAAATTTGCCAATTTGTTCATGGTTTTGCTTTAACCTTGCCTAATATTTATAATAATTGGCTTTAATGTCTTAAGTTTTAGTCTTTATGGTGATTTTATTAATGGATCATGTTGGGATATTCATAATTTTATCCTCATTCAGGCCTTTACTATATTTTGATCTATGAGAACTCATAGTTGTATTCATGTTCTAAAGCCCCCTTCAGAAAACCCTATCTTAGACTCTTGGTTCAAATTTAGATTTGGCAGGAGCATATTTGGAGAGAAAATTTTTAAAATCACTTTAGACTTAAGCCTACAATTTTATATTAAGTCTTTGTCATGTTTCTTAACATGACCAAACCTTAGCCTAAATTATTGTGCTTGGTCCCTTTATATTTCCCCTTCTTGTTCTCTTTATTTTGAATAGGTTTAATGTTTATGTTTGTAGGGTCCTATATGTTCCTAACTTAGTCCCATTCTTTACATCACATGGTCCCTTTTATTACATACTTAGCCTAAAGTCTTAGTCTTAATGCCTCATTCATGTTTATTAACATGAAAGAGACCTTAGTATTTAAACTTTAACCTAAGTTCCTATATCAACCCAAGCCCTAAATTAAGTATATTATTTCTTTTCATAATCAATGACTCTTGCTCCATCATAGAGGATGATCAGATAGTGTGAAGGAGACCTAATGAATCCAAAACCTTGATCTATCAAACCAATCCTATGTGATCATGTGGATCATGATCAATGATCCCTACTTATGAGAGACCGATGATCGAATAATGCATGATCACCTTCAAGATTAAATGGGACCCTTTTTATTAAATATAAACTTAGCCTAATTTTACCCCAAGGTCTTGTTATATTTATTAAAAAAATGAAACCTTAAGATAAGACTTATGCTATAACTTTAAGAATTTGAAAGGAGCCAGTCATGTACAATTATCCAGATCATGATTAATCATTTGTAGTTTCTCACACAAATAGATCTGATAGAGTGAGTTTGGCATTAAAATGTCAAAGGCATGAGAAAGCCCAATGAGAATGACAAGTTTCACCATCTCAAGAACCCAAATCTCTATCAATTATTTGTGGACACTTTCTAGGGTCAAATAAAGTCAAAAGTTATAGAGTCCTATAGAGTCACCACATGTCACTCTCACATTTGATCCTAATGTTAAAAAGGCCTTGTGTATTAAAACTTAGACTTAACCTAAGTTTTTACCCTAAGGATTATTATATTATTAACACAATAAAACCTAAGATAAAACTGTAGGTTATGACTATAATATGTGAAGGGACCTATTTTAATAAGCTTTGAAGACTTAGGCCATAAACTTAGTCTAATTTTAATACGTGTTTATCCCTAAGCTAAACATGATCCTATTCATGATTACAAGGACCAATAACATGCATATACTTGAACCTTGATCAACAATCTATGTTTGGTCGAGACCAAATAATCAAATAGAGATTTTTAAATCCAAGATCTATGGACCTAATGAAATCATGAACTTAAATTTGACATTCTCACAAACATCATTTGACCCCCATGAGGTTTTCATTGATGTTTATGAGCCTATAAAATTTAAGTTCATCAATTATCTTTATTAAACATAATAAAATGATTTAAAATGTTGCTAAATATTATTACTTATGTTGCATTTCAATAGGACCCCCATTTTGGAAAATATAAAAGCACTTAATGTCTTTGAACTTTAATGATAAAAGATCTTGTGGTCTAATATTTGTAGGCATAGACTTAACCTAAGTCTCTATCCTACAATTCAAATTGAATTTATTTAAATACAATAAAACTTAGGCTAAATACTTATATTATGTCTATATGCCATAAAACATAGCTTAACCTAAAGTTTTATCATGTTTTTTCAACATGATAAAACCCTATGTCAAAACCTTACATTAGATCCCTCTATTAATCAAGGCCCCTTTATATGGTTTCTAAAACTTAGCTTAAATATTTTAACCTAAACTCTATGTCATATTTATTAACACAAATTAAACTTTAGCTTAAAATATTAAGCGTAAGTCCCTTTTATATCTCGACGATAATTAAAGTTTGGGAACTTTGTAGGAGTGATGGCTCACAGTTAATTAGAGTAAGATGATTAGATTGATCATGATCAAAAGAGACTATTCAATGAGACCCCTAAGGATCATGGGATCAACACATGGTGAATGTGCATCTACTATTGAAATACAAAGCCTAAAATGCCCATCAAGGTGCTAAGTAGAACAACTATAGAGCTCAATGCAAAGATAACCAATAACATGTAATCCCTAGGATCATTATCAACAATCCATGTTGATCCAGGAGAAAAGATCCAATGGGGTGAAGAAGAAGAAGGATTTTAAAGGACAACATCTGGTTCCTTTAAATAATTTATGAAAAATGCCATGAAAGCTGCCAAATGGATGCCACATAAGCACCACACAAGCATAAAATGTCAAAATCAAAGATTTGATGGGCATGAAAATGCAAAGGTATAAATTTAGGGGTCCTAATAAAATACAAGGAAAAAATTAGCCTAATTCAAAACTATCATCACCATTAAAGTTGAAAACTCTCCATAGACTCTAAAAAACCCCTCATTTGAAATCTAATCAATCATAGTTGAGCCATAAAGAGTCTAATTATTATTTGAGTAAGAAAAACTAAATTGGAGACTGTTTGGAGACCATTCATTAGAAATTTAAAAGTTCCACAGTCATGGAAAATTAGAGGAAAAAACAAAAGGATGACATAGAATTATAATTAGCTTTAGATAATGAGGGAAGAGTATTCAAGGATACTAACTTTGATGTTGTGGTATTAAACATAGGAAACAAAAATTAGTCTAAGATTTTATAGACTATTGAAGAAATATAATCCATCACAAGGGAAGAGAATAAGAATTCCTCAATCCCATAGAGATACAATGGTCTCCATCTAGATGAGCAGTCTCGACTATGCTATTGTAAAACTTGTTGTATTATATTGTATTGATGTTATTTCCCCCATTTTCATAGGTTTTTAAATTGATTAGGATTGGATAGTTCATGAATTTACTTTTAAAAAGGTATCATATGTTTCTCCTTTGTCATTTCAAATCTACTACAAGCTATGAATGTACTTGAACACCATCCTTGCCCCATGGCTACTTACTAGAACATAGGTGATCCAAGACCCTACCAAGAAGATCTTAATTGTCCAATTTAGGGAAGGAATCAGTGTAATCATGACCTTACTAAATATAATATATGGGGCTCCTTCCACCACACATGTTAACAAAATCTATGTGCCTTATGTATACTTCATGGTAGAAAAAGGACTCACTCACCTAATAGGTTAGATGATTAACATTTGTTTGAAATGACAATTTTTAGCCATGAAGAAAAAAACCAATAACCACTTTTTCATGATGTCCTATCTTCTATATTCCCTCTTAGCCACCACTAGAATCCTTTACATAAATAATTGGGCACTTGATGGGAGACACACTATTTCCCATCACTATCCAAATTACTTATATTCAAATATAGATAAAGTATAATTCATTTATGATTGTGTATATCTAGATTTGGTAGAAGCTATTACAAGGATCCCCATGGGAAAGTTTAGCCATGTGCTCAATAAATATGTAAATTTTATTGGAGATATATGGTTATATCTAGATTGTATAGTAATTATAATAAAAGGGACCTTAGTTTAACCCTCAAATTACCGGTCCATGTGCCAACCAAATTTCCATAATAGGAGGTTGCATACCAACTTTTCCATGGTATAGATGGTGTGTGAAAGTATAAAATTAAAGGACTCCACCACTTTCCTTTGGCCATAAATAGGACTATGTTATATAATTGAGAATGTGTAGATGCTATCTCCAAACATAGAGACTCCATATTATAGTTGGATGATCTGAGGTAGTGGGACCCTCATTATAAGGTCATAAAACATTTAAAATAAAAAAATGAACAACCCTTATGAACACAATATTGGTTTTCATGACATATGTATATCAGGGCCACAAATTTCATAGATGTGTTGGCCAAGTTAAAGAAACATAATATCATACTTGAGGCCAGGCTGACTAGAGATGATAAACCTAGTGAGATATGGCAGATGAGGCCCCTATAATACCACTTGATGCCTAGACCTTGTTTGAGGCCTCCTCCATAATAAATAATAAAATATCCTCAAGAATAAGTTGTATAAGGGGTTGAGAATGAAAAATTAGAAGAAAGGCTTGGTGAGGGAACATCTTCTTTTACCCAACGTAGAAGGCTAGAATCCCTAATTGAGTTCCTTGATATGATTACACTAGGTCTTGGGAGATCATAGAAGATGAAATCAAAGTGCTTGTTGAGGCATATGGATCAGATGGATAATAATAAAAAATTGAGGAGCCTTAAGCCCACATTGAGGAAACAAAACAACAAAAGGGGAAGGAGGTAGTTTTGGACCTAGTTCCAGTTTCACCCCTATAGAAGAGGAGGGATGAGTTGGCATTGGTCCCAATTAAAAATAATAAGCGAAAGATAAATTTCACTCATACTTTGATTTAAGTTGACTTATTTAGTGATGAGAATCCCATTCATGGGCCAATCATCCCTAAATGGTTCATTTATGTGAAGATTCAAAAGATTCCAACCCTAAAGCATTCATAGGCCTTGACTAGTGTAATCAACATCATTATTCATGATGAGATAAAGCCATGGATAGTAGTCCTAATGAAAGAAGATAAGGAAATAATTATGACCACCCTCTAGGGGTTAATTGGAACTTAGGTAGACACTCCTAAAGCCTCAATCAACACATAAATGGATATTTTAGAACCTCCAAAAATCATAGATTCATTAGTCAATGTGCATTTCAATCCAAAGATAGTAGGCCTAAAGAGGGTAACAAAAAAGGACCATGGTTGGGAATGAGGATTTCACCTTTAATAAAGTTGAAAATTTTGTGGGTTTAACTCTATTAGAAGGTTAGGGACCTGACGAACACCTAATTCATGAAGAAGACATAGTTGGATTAGTTGATGCCCATTCAAATCAGATAAAATCAAACATCAAAGGCATATATCAAAAGATAGAAAACTTGTAGATGGAAAAAAAATTCTGACATGGCCTATCTTGTTAGTTATTAAAGAAATGATAAGTATGTTTGATGCATATTTTTAGGATATGTTTAATTCCTTGAAGGAGATGAAGAAAAGGCAAAATATATTAGCTCACCTAGATGTAATTTTTAGGGTTCAATAGCCCAATGGTAGAATTCAATAGACAAAATCAAGGAATTAACCAAAATAATGGTTGAGAATTGGATCCTTTCTTTTAGGACCATTAGCCTAGACTATTTTAGTGAAATTATGGGAATAATTATTGACAAGATATAGGGTCTAAGTGCATGGCTGAGGAACTTAGAAAGGCTCTTGAGGGACGATGAAGAAATGATAGATAGAATTAAACTACTTTTTGGCACCATGATTGCCAAGCCTACCACACTTATCTCTTAATGAATCATTATATATGATGAGTATAAGCATAGGGTCACCCTAGTTATGCAAAAGGTCAAGATAAAGAGTTAGGACAGGTCTGGGAGTGACAACAATATGGTCATGGGCATGATCCTAACTATAGAGGAGAAAATAACTGAGGTAAGAAGTATCAAGGAAGAAATGGTAAGAAATTATAGAGATTTTGATGACTTGGTAGATCAAGAGGATGAATTCCTCTTATAACTAACTATCAATATAAATTTGTTTGATGAACAACATCAAAAGGCCATGAAGATTATTTAGGAGAAACAAGGAGTTCTTTAATGCAGGGCCCACTAGCTAAATATTCTAATGTTTTAGAAACTTTGTAATATTCAAAAGTAAAATATTACTTTTTATAAAGGCATGACTAGTTTGTTAGCACATTTGCCTATAGGTCATTCCACTTTGGAAAAGGGAATGTATTATATAACCTTGTAAAAAAGAATAGTTATTATTACTCTTATAAATTTTTAATCTTATGGTTAACTGGTGTATTGCCTGTCTCCTATAAAATGCAGTATTACCATTTTTTAAAGGGAGAAATGTTTTTGAGAAAAAAGACTTTTTATAAATTTTGAGAAATTAATAGAAGCAAGGAATTCTAAAATATTGTCTAATATTTTTTTGTGTTTACTATTATGGCTACTTTCTCAACTATCGATTTGGACGTTCAGATTTGAATGGTTTTCATTGATTATTGATATGCATATATGAATGCATAACTTTTAAATTTTTATTAGGATAGGTTAATTGAAAAATCTTAGGTTCATTTCATTTCCCTTACTTCTCTTGTAGATGTGCTAACACAATTTTCTTGTGAAGTAAATCTTTAAATTGAATCTAGTTTCTTATTTGCATTATTCTACCCATTCCTTAGACATTTGCTTAATACATGGTGGGATCTATGTTATAGATATTTCATGTCATGTACTAGTTTTAATGTATGTCTTGATGAAATATAAAAAAAATCATAATGTTTGGACCATAAATTAGACCACTTTCTTTATGTGCTACCCTTCCTTTTGCCTATTTTTTTATCAATCCACTTTAGTTTAAGATTCAATGTAAATATTCATTTAGATTAGTATATATTTTATAAATTGATCATTAATTCACTGATAATAGCATAAATATCCTATATTTCACTTAGATTAGCCATGGTGGCTCCCAACCACTAATCAATATAAATATTATGGAATAGTTCATTGTTCTGCTACTATTTCAACACAGGTAACCAAATTACCCTAATTTTCTACTCATGATTTGAATTCCTTGAATTCTAAAATGAGAAGTGTTATTTAATCACCAAGAGCACTTGTGATACATATAAATGAATCAACAAAGCCCCTTCAAACTAATTGCATGAATATAAAATATGATTTGTGGGTTGATCAACTCTAATTTCATTAACTTGATTGAAGAAAATAAACATTGTTTATTTATATTCAAGTTATACATGTATAGAATGTGTTTTTTATCTCAATAAACTTGAAGTCATGAAATAATGAATGCAAATTTTGATTGGTTCAATTGTGGAGGTGATTGGGGTCAAAATGAACCACACGCGAGTATTTTAGATTGCATATTCAATGTGTCTTAGAGTGAAATCAACCCTAATATCATGACATATATAATTAACCAAAGAGTTTATTCATTTAATCAAGGAGACATTTGAGGAAAATTTGAATCCCTTCAAGGTCAAGATATGAGTATAGAAAAAATAAGTTTTATTCAATCATGAATTGATTTAATTAGTCAAAGTATGAAATTAGGGGCATAATTTGGGGAAAATTGAGCCCCTAAACCAAATTTATGGATCAATATATTATATAAAATGTATATAACATGCATGGATTCATTAACCATACTTTTATTATAAATTCAAACATGAAGGTAATTGTCATAAATAACTGAATAAGCAGCTCAACTTTTCCTTATTTATCTTAGTGATTGGACCCTATATTTGAAATCTTAAATCATAAATGTTGGAGAGTTTTTAATGATCTCATGTTGATTTCATGAATGTGTCCAAGTGAGTGCATTAGGTTTGATAGTCTAGGGGACAATGACAAATTATGTAATGTGCTTGTCCCAGTATGCTTGAAGTCGGCTTGGTTGATCTTTTTTTTGGCATGGTTAGAGATGTTCAAATAGGAGTATGTTAACTTGAGGATGTAAAAGAGGTCTTATAAGAGGTTTTAAATTCTTTGAGTTCTTATTTGCATGATTGGATTTCATCTGGTTCATCATTGTTCTCAATTAGACATTCTAGGTCTAGTAGCAAAAAAATCTAAGTAGGCAGTTTGTTGAAATCATAATTACCACGTGTGGATAGTGATGGGGATTTGGTCATATGGTTATGATCACATTTGTCCATAATTACCATGTGATAAGTATAAAGTTACTAGATTAAGTGTGATAAAATATATGTAGTTACAAAGTTAGGATCTCAGGAATTTTGAGAGTGTTTTCCAATACTTAGCCAAATTTGTAATGTGGTAATAAAAGCTAAGTAGGCATTTTGATGGTGGCATATCTTGCACGTGTGGACATTTAAAGAGAATTTGATCATCTCAAATTTTTAATTTTTTTGCCTAGTTAATTTGTGATAAATTTTATATCAAGATATGAAGTGCATCAAAATCTAGCCTTGTTTAAATTTGGCCTTTCCAAATAGTTCTTGACATAGTTGGCTCTCTGGGAGAAATATTTGTGTGAGCAGTTTTATAATGGCATATATCACAAAAAAAAGATTACAAGAATATTTTGATACATTAATATATTATCATATATTAGGAAATCATATGGCTCAAGTTTTAGGTCATAATATTTATCGAGGAAAAAATTATTAAGAATAAAAAATGACCTTCTAAGAAGATAACATTGGTCACCATACTTAGTCTATTTTGCACGAAAATAAATATCAAGACCAAATAAATATCTAATGGTTCATAGATGATCATATAATAAATATATATGGTGAATAGTAAGTAAAATAGGTCAAAGTTTTAATTGTTTAATGAAGATAAAGATCATGCTTATTTTAAGATCTAACAACAAGTGGGTTGTGATAAAAGATTGATCTAACATTGTGTATGCAGTGACATGATAATAAGATTATGATGTTTAATAGTAAAAAGTACTCAAAATTAATGATAGGAATCCAAGTGTCATGATCATGGAGTTTATAATAAATATCAAATGGTGAGTGCTATAAGATAAATACCTAGTTGATCTTAAAATATCAATGATGTGCATCAAGACAATATCACAATATTGCATGAGATGAAGTCAACTATTCAAGGTTTAACATTTGGTAGTGGTGTACTATGAGTTAAAGGTTAATATTCATAAAATAATATCAAAATTTCATGATTTATCTAAATTATTGTGGTCATTATATGTGAGCATAGTGTTCTATGTTTAACTGTGACCGTTTAAATTCATATATTTGAATTTAACAAAGGAAATAGTAGTGTTTGGTTTTTTAGACATAAATTTTGATCTATGTAGAATTTGATAATGGTGTAAAAATAAAAATTCTAGAGGAATCAATGGTTCATTAGGAAATATATATTTGAATATCTAAAATTGTGTATGGTCAAATATATTGAGGTTCAAAGTTAACTGTGTGTTTGTGCATATTATGCAAGTGACCCGAGAAGATTATTAGAGCTTATTTTGTTGTTGTTTTGATGTTTAAAGGTGAAATATATTTTTAAATATGTTTTATACTCCATAAGGATGATCTATGTATATTGTTAAGTTTTAATCAATCATATGGATCATGAACAAATGTTTAGAAGTTGATCATGTATTCATTCATAGTGACTGTGTGCATATAATGTTATTTGAGAAAATCATGCTTAAGTGAAAAAGTGTTTTGGTGACTGATAATTTGAGGATTTCAAAGGGATCATGTGAAATGGTTCCATTAATTTTGAAAGTGCTCCTTTGTTCTTAGTTTTCTCATAGAATTTTCAAAGAGGTGAATGGGTTATCATAAGACCTAAAAGGTGACTTAGGCCAATTTGAAAGAGAGTTGTGCTTAATTATGACCCATGTAAGATGCCTTAAGGGTTAAGGCATGCCTAATGTATTAAAAGGATTATTTTATACATGATAATTAATAAAGTTTCTATAAAAATTTTAATCAAAGATGATGATTCCTAGACTTGTGTGAGACTTGTGCCAGGTGGATGTGAGTGTTATGAAGCAAAAGAGAGGTAGAGTGCCCAATAGATAAATTTATGAGAAGAGTAGATTTGAGGACTATATGTTTTACCTTTTGGTCATGTTTTTTATGCCAATATAGTTCTCTTATAGATTGAGGATGATGAAAGAGGTAAAGGGTAATCCAAAAGATGGCTTTAGAAGCATTGAGTTTGCAAAATTGAAGATAGTTGATATACTTTATATCTTCATCAGATTGGTAGGAAATTAGTAATCATGAGATGTTATGTCCATAGGTGTTATTGTGGAAGCTCAACATCTAGGTTTTGTAGCTTCCTTATAAGGTAAAAATTTCTAATGGTCTAGTTGTTGTTGTAGCTTAGTTAGACAGGTATTGTAACATATTGTGGTATTGTAGTCTCACTAAATAAGGGATGATAGTTACTTGATCAGTTGCAGCTAGTCTAAATCAATTCTTATTATTATAGGATAATATTCCAATTTTAGGTTCTAGTGGGTTTTTTACTCCAAGAGGGTTTCCCACATATTTCATGTGTTACGCGATTGATCTTGCATTGACTCTCTTATGCTTTAATATGAATGATGTGTATGCCTCATTAATGTATGCATCAAATAATTAAGAGAATGAAGAAATTGGAATTGAAATTGGATTATCTAGGCTCAATAATTCACCCCCCTCTTAGTGATTTTACCTCTAATAATTAGTATGAGAGTAGGTCTTTTGGTAAAGCCTTGACAAATTGAAGGTGATCTAAGGTACAATATGGGTAGTCATCATGAGATTTATTTACTAAGCAAACACAATGTTTAATGGATCTAATTATGCAATTTAGATTGCAAGGATGAGGACATACATCATGTCCTTAGGGTTTGAAATTTGGAAATATTTTATGGATGGTTATTTTAAACCTACTATTCCTCCATATAGTGTTACAAATAAGAAGTTGTTTGATAATAATTATAAGGCAATGAATGCTATCACTTGTGGTCTTTCAGAGACTGAATACACCAAGGTAATACATTGTACATCTACCAAGTAAATGTGGGATAAATTAAATAATATTTAGGAAAGAGACTAAAAAGTTGAGTTGGAAAATTTATAGACTCACCAAGGATGATTTGAGAGTCTTAAAATGAAGGAATAAGATTTTTTTTAAAATCTTTTATATAGAGAGTTGATGAGATTGTAAACATCATCAATGGTCTTGGAGAGAAAATTGAAGAATCTACTATAGTTCAGAAGGTATTAAGGTACCTATATCTCAAATTTGATCCTAAATTATCTACTATAGAATAAATTCATGATCTTACTTAACTAAAGTTGGATTAATTTCATGGAATCCTTACTACCTATGAGATGAGGAAGAATGATGATATACCACTAAAGAAGAAAGCAACATTCAAGGTAGAGATGGATCCTAAAAAGAAGTTTCAAGGTAAGAAACCCAAAGAGGATGAAATTTATATTATTGATGAGGATGAACTAATTGCTTTGATTACTAGGAAATTGAAAATAGGCTCAAGGAAGTATAAGGGTAAACAACATTTCAAATGCTTCAATTGTGGAGAGATAAGACATTTTAAGAGAAAGTGCCCTCATAAACATGATGATGAAGAGCATGAAGAATACCAAGATAAATAAAAGAGGACATGCACATATGATAAGATGAAGAAGGGTTTCAGAAAGTATGATAACAAAAAGTTCTTGAAAAAAAAGAAGGGTGTCTACACCAATAAAGACTACATATACATATCATCAGATGAGAGTCAAGATAGTGACTTGAAGTGTGATCATGTAGATGATGGTACTATTGAAGATTAAACCCTCTTCATGGCTAAGGAAGGAATTTTCTCACATAAAAAAGAGTCTACTTGGATTGATTTAGATGAGATGAAGATGAGGTGGACTATGAGACTACATAAATAAATTCTCTTAAAGAACTGAAGATTGAGAAGAAGATTAAAAAGAAGATGAAGTCTCAAATCAAGTACTATGAGGATAAATTTAGTGTGTATGAATCAAGGATTAATGAAGACACCAAAGAGTATGAAGATATAGTCAATCATCTCTATTGTCAATTGGAAATCTTATCTACAAGCCTCAAAGCTAAAGCAGATGAATGTTCAAGGTATGTGATTGAAAATGAGTCATTGAAATCTATGTTAGAGAATACATCTAGTAAGGTGAAGTTATTTTTGATATTTTAAAAGAGATGAAGTGATTGATACAATATTATAAATGATCAAAATCATGTAAGTGATAGAATTGGTCTTAGATACAAAGATGAACTAGAGAATAGAACTTAAGATAAGATGAAGAATAATGTGAATAAGGATAGTCATATTTTGAGGAAAAATAATCAAATAAAGCATGAAGGTGATCTTAGAATGAATAAAAATCAGATTATACATCCAAATACTATGAGGTATGCAAGTTTCAATGGTTACTATTACACATGTAATCAGTTTGGGGAAAGAGATAAAGAATACAATACACCTATTAAGAATGAGTTTACATGGAACTATGATGGGGGTCATCAGTCAAAAGGTGTGAAAAAAGTTAAGTTCTTAAACTTTATTGATGTGGGAAACTTTACAAACCATTATCCACATAAGGTTAGACAAGATGAGTCTTCTTTAAAAAGAGGAGGTTGTCTCATTTGTCATGACAAAGAAAACATTATAAGTTTCTATCCAAACAACATAAGATAAAATATGTTTTCATCAAGGAGTATGGTTTGATATAAATATGAATAGAGAGGTCAAATTTATAGATTCTATGCCTAAGGGTCTACTAGCTAAAATAGGTCTAATCAAGCTCTTAAAGTGTACAGAAGAAGTCAAGTTAACTCATGGAATCCAAAGGTGGTAAGCATGCATTATGATGGGTTTGCTAGTCCAAGTAATATGTTTTATATGGTGGATAATGATATAGAAGGTGAATAGTTACAAGGGCTCTCATTTTTTTCTCATATTTTGAATGAAGCAACCAAGTTCAAGGAGAAGACCAAGGTATTGGTTGAGACTAGTTATAAGATATGTATGGATCTAAGTAAACAACAAGCCACTAGTGAGTATGTATCATGAAAAGAACATCAATTGTTAGCGCCTAGTGATAAGGACTTAGAGAGTTGTTAATTTTGTTATGAAGGTGTCCTATTGAGTGGATTAAGTGATTTCATATTCTAAGGGATAATGACAAAGTGTGCAATGTGCTTGTCTTAGTGTTCTTGAAGGAGGCTTGGTTGATCTTCTATTTTGGCATGGTTAGAGATGTTTATGAATGAGTATGGTGAATTGAGGATGTGAAATAGGTCCTATAAGAGGTTTTATATGATTTGATTACTTATGTACATGAGTTTATTTCATCTGGTTGATCATTATTTTCATCTAGACTTTTTAGGTCTAGTGGCAAAAAATATGAGTAGGCAGTTTGTTTACATCACCATTGACACATGTGGATGATTCAGAGGGAGTTTGTCATATGGGTTTGTTTGTATTTGTACTTAGTTGATATGAAATAATTATTGGGTCTTGTTACTAAGTGAGACAAAATATATGTAAGTGCAAAGTTGGGATCCCATGAAGTTTGATAATGTTTTCCCATACTTCACCAAATTTAAAAAGTGGAAAGAAAAAGCTTAGTAAGTAGTTTGGTGATGGAATATCTCACATGTGGTAGTTTTAGGAGAGGTTGATCATATGGGTTGTTAATTTTTGTGCCTAGTTAGTTTTCTATAAATTTAAGGTTAGGTGATGAAGCATGACAATAGATATCTATGTTCAAAGTTGGCCTCTTAGACAAGTTTTTGACATAGTTGGCTCTATGGTAGAATAATCTAAGTGAGAATTTTTATGTAAATATATCTCAAATGTGTGAGGTTTATAGGAACATATTTAAACATGGTTATATTATCCTATGTGAGGAGATCATATGGTCCAAATTTTAGAACATGCACTTGAGCAAAGTAAAAGATATGGAGGTGCAAAGTTGACCTTACATATATATTACCATATTCCCCATACTTAGTCTATTTTGAATGATGTTAAAGATCAGGAAAAAATGGAGATATAATGTAAATAATATGTCAATGTTTATTTTGGTTAATTAATTTAAATATTGATCTCCTTATAAAAGGATCAATAGAGTGTGTTCATCCAAGATGTTTGGAAGTATTGAGATAAGGATAAGTGTTCAATGTTTTAAAATATAAGTAATCAAAAGGCATGTGAGGGTTCTAAGTGTCATGATCATAGGGATTTTTAGAAATATATAATATTGATCACTACATGATAAATACCTGATAGATCCATAGAGATTAATGGTGCATGTTGAGTCAATATTACAAGATTGCACGAGATGAGGTCAATTGTTTGAGGTTTAGTGTTTGGCAGTGGCACACTATGATTCAAAGGTCAAGATTCATAAAATAAGATTTATGGTGTATGATTTATCTAAATAAACAAATACATTATATTCAAACATAGTTTTTTTTATTTTTAACTATGACCATTTAAATTAAAATATTTTAATTTAACAAAGGAAAGACTAGTGTCTAGTTTCTAGGCCATAACTTTCGATCTATGTAGAATTTGATCATGGTGTAAAAATAATTTTTTTATAAGAACATAAAGAAAATATTATAATATAAAATTTAAGTTATAATTATTAGTTTCATAAAATTTATTGATCTCCAAGTTTGACTATTTGTTCATTCATGCTCTGCAAGTAACTTGATAAGGGTAATTAAGTTATTCGTGATGGTATTTTGATGTTTTGAGATGAATTAGATATTTTTGTGTGTTGTAGAATCCATGAGGACCATTGTGTTCATTATGAAGGTTTTAATGATTTTATTTAGTACGAACAAAGGTTTACTAGTTGACTATGTATTTGTTCATGGTGACTGTGTGCATAAAATATTGTTTGAGCAAATTATGCTTTAGCAAAAGAGTGTTTTTGTGACTATGATAATTTAAGGATGTTAAAAGGGTAATTTTTAATGGGTCCATGATTTTTAATTGGTAATTTTTTATTATTTTTATTAGATAAGTGTTAAAGAGGTGAATGGGTCATCATAGAACCTAAAAGTGACTTAGGCTCATTTGAAAGAGAGTTATGCTTAAGTGTGACCCATTTAAGATTACCTAAGGGTGAAGGAATGTGTTGTGGATGAAAAGGATTATTGTGAACTTGATAATTCATGAATTAATTATATATATATATATATATTGAAATCAAATATGATGATTTCTATACTTTTGAGAAGACTTGTGCAAGGCTTATGTGAGAGTTCTGGAGTAAAGGAGAGGTAGAGTGCCCAGTAGATTAGTTGACAAGTAGATTATATTATCAACTATTTGTATGATATATACTCATATTTATGATGTTATAATAGTTATCTTGAATTTTTAAGATATGAAAAGAGGTTTGAGTGTGTATATGAGGATAGTTTGAGTGAATAAGGAGAGAGATTATGGCATGCCTATGTGGGAGACCTTTATGAAATTGAGAGGGAGTCTGTGCAAGGATTAAATATCAAATATCCATCATCATGTGTTGAAAAAATCAGTTCTAAGTTGGTGATTTTCACATAAAATGAGGGTCTAAAGGACTTGATCTTCCTTAGGGGTAGTTTCTCCTTGTGAAATAGGAGTTTGACTAAAGGCCTTTGGTCAGAGGGATTTGATCAAGGTTTTTTGGTATAAAGGATTTGACTAGTCTCATGTTTGTAATCTATTATAAGACAAGTATTCCATGTGTTGTAGGCTTGAGAATAGGTTTTATTCCCCATGAGGGCTTCATATAGGAAATATGTGTTATATGTTTGATATTATATATGCATTGAATTAATGAGCCCTTTTGTTAATGCTACTCGATTGAGTTGATATATGTTGATTGTTTAATAGTTTGGAAGGATTAGAATTGAAATTTAAATATATAGGCTCATTAATTCACCCCCCTCTTAGTTATTGTAACTATAATAATTGGTATTAGATTAGGTCCTTTGGTAAAGGTTTGATAGCTTGAAGGAGACCCAAGGTACAATATTGGTAGTCATCAAGAATGTTTCTCTAATAAGTAAGCACCAATGTTTAATAGATACAATTATTCTTTTTGAAGTGCAAGGATGAGGACATACGTCATGTCCCTATGGTTTAAAATTTGGAAATATATTTTGGATGGTTATTTTTCTCTTACTACTCCTCTGTATAGTTATACAAAAATAAGATATCCAAGAATAATTCTAAAGAAATGAATACCATTACTTTGGTCTTATAGAGACTGAGTTGAACAAGGTAACCATTGTAAATATGCTAAAGAGATATGGGACAAAATTGAAATCATTTGTGAAGGAGACTCAAAGGTCAAGCTTGCTAAGTTGTAGACTCATAGAAGGCATTTTGAAAGTCTCAAGATGAAGGAATAAGATTAAATGGCATCCTTTCTATAGACAGTTGATGAGATTGTGAACATCATCAGAGGTCTTGGAGTTAACCTTAAAGAAGCTACTATATTTGAAAAGGTATTAAGGTCACTATCCCTCAAGTTTGAACTTAAAGTATCTACTATAGAAGAAATTCATGACCTTACTCAGTTGAAGTTATATGAACTACATGGTATCCTTACTTCTTATGAGATGAGGAAGAATTATGATATACCACCAAAGAAGGAAGAAACATTGAAGATAGAAATGAAGCCAAATAATAAATTCCATGGTAAGAAACCCAAAGAGGATGACATTTTTTATATAGATGAGAATGAACTAGTTGCTTTGATTTCAAGGAAATTGAGAATAGGTTTAGGTAAGTATAAAGGCAAACTACCCCTCAAATGCTTCGATTATGGTGAGATAAGACATTTTGTTAACTAATTCCCTCATAAGTATAAGAAGGATGATGATGAATAACATGATCAAGGTCATGATGATGGAAAGAGATCATTCAAGTCTAATAAAAGAAAAATGGGATTCAGAAGGTTTGAGAACAAGAAGTAATTCAAGGATAAGAAGAGTTTCTACACCAAAGAATATTGAAAATCATTAGATGAGACTTGAAGTCAGTGGCTTATAGTATGATCACAAATATGATGGTCTTATTGAAGATTAAGACTTGTTCATGGCTGAGGAAGGTAGTCTCTCACATCAAAAGGAGTTTACTTGGAGTGATTTATATGATGTTTAAGATGAGGTGGAATATGAGACATCATTGAAAAATACTCTTGAAGAAATTAAGATTGTGAAGAAGAACAATAAGAAGATGAAATCTACACTCAAGAACTATGATAAATAATCTAGTGTGTTTGAGGCAAGATAGATTGAAGACTCTAGAGAGCATGAAGGTGTTGTCATGTTTATTAATTATAAGTTGAAATATATGTCTATAAGTCTAAGAGACAAAGAATAATAATGATCAAGGCATGATTCTAAAATTGTGTCTTTCAAAGATGAGTTAGAGAAGTCTACAAGCAAGGTGAAATCATTTGTCAAGTTTGATAAATGTTTTAGTGATCTGGATGATCTCCTAAAGATTCAAAATTTAGCTAGTGATAAATATAGATTTCGGTTTAATTAATATCCCAAAGTTTCTTCTCAAGTTGACATAAATGTCAATAAGAGAAAGGTGGGTCAGCCTTTGAAGACAAATATTGAAATAAGGAATGAAGGTGATTATAAAATGAAGACAAATCAGATTAGACAACCAAATTTTGTGAGGCATGCAAGTTTTAATGGTTACTATTACACATGTAATCAATTTGGTCATAGGGATAGATAATACAAAATACCTACTAAAAATGAATTTGATTGAAAATGTGATGGGGGGTAATTAGTCAAAAAGTGTGAACAAGGATAAGTGCTTCAAATATCAATATGAGGGACACTTTACAAAATATTGTCCATTTAAGATAAGACAAGCTGAGTTTCAATCAAGAAGTATTATTTGGTACAACTAGGAAAAGATTGGTCATATTGCTAGATTCTGCAAGCAAGGGCCTACAAGATATAATAGGTTTTATCAAGCTCCTAGAGTGTAAGGTAGAAGGCAAGTTAACTTATGGCGAATAAAGAAGGTAAATATGAGTCATGGTGAGACTACATGTCCAAGTAATTTATTTGGTATGGTGGAGAATTATTTAGAAGTTAAAGAGTGCCAAGGGATCTCATTATTTTCTCATGTTGAGAATGAAGAGACCAAGCTTAAGGAGAAGATAAAGGTGTTAGTCGAGGAAATTTATTAGGTATGTATGGATCCAAGTGAACATCATACCTTTGTTGATCAAGATTCATGAAAATAACATCAATTGTCATTGCCTAGTGATGAGGTTCAAAATCACAAGGTTGAGTCTTTAAATGAAAAGTTATGTCAAGATTCCATAGTTGCTCCATGTGTTTTCAATTATATCTTAGAAGAGAAGGAGAGGGATATAGAAAAGGAACCATTTTTCATAGTTTATACTAAGAAGAAGAAGAAGAAGAAGAAGAAGAAGAATATAAATAAGTCTTATAACTATATGTTTATTCAGGAGATGTGGGCCACTCCTGACTTCACTTTTTTTTAGAGAATTATGGTGCAAAGGATGTCTCTATCTATACTTTTTAAGATTATCCTTTTATTGGAGAAGTAAGTGTTGTGATGGTGTTCTCTAGATGGTCCTATAAGGATAGATATTAGTGTTTTTAGTTGGAGTAGGTATGTCTAGGTGGAAGATATGTTGTGGTGTTCTCAGAGTGATGTCATAATAATATATGGCCAATTTATAGGCTCATATTGAAGGTTTTCAAGGGGAAAAATAAAATTTGTGAGCTTTCAAGATGATATTTTTCATAGAAAGGTTTTTTTACCTTATTCTAGAATGATCCAAGTGGTTTTATAGTTTGAAGGTATGTTGAAGTCAAATTGGAGATTTATGGTTGCTCTCAGGATTCCTAGTTTGTGCTGAAGAGTATGCAAGTCCTAAAATGGGTTATAGGATGTATGGGATACCAAAGGTTTTAAATCTCAAATCTTCATATAGAAGTGTGTGATGAGTGTTTTCACATGTGAAATAAGTTTTAGAGGTGGACATTGACCATAAGGATGTTTATTGACTCTATTTATTTAGAGTTATAGAGTTTTGGGCTATGATAGAAAATAATTTTGCCTTATGAGTTAAGTTTTTAGGTTTATTAATAGGTTGAATGGACCAAATGGATTTTCAAATCATGCTTCATATATATTTTAAGTTTTATGATTTTAAAATTATTCATGTTTTTGTTAAGATGGAGGCTTAATTGACAAGTTGGTTTGTGAATGAAGTATGTTTTAGATGTTGATCTATGTGTTTAAAATTGATGTTATTAAGGTTTCATATGATATTGATCTAGATATGAAGTTTTAGGTATTGATGGTGTGTCTACTGAAATTTATGGTCTCTGCAAGTTCTAAGTAGGGATACAAGGAGACTAGACAAGTCTAGTAAGAAGAAGAGTGATTTTTGTTCAATTTATTCAAAAGACAAAGGTATGAGTATTTCAAGGTGAGTTATAAGGTTGATTTAGTGAATGTGTCCTATTTTATGAGTTTTATGAAGTTCTTTTGGTGGTCGTTGAGTTGGTTTAAGAGAGAAGGCTAGTAAACCTATATTGTGGTTCTTCATGGTTTATGGAGATCTAAAGATGCTCAAGTCTTGAAATAACCCAAAAATATTAAGGGGGTTACCTATCAGATGTTTATTAGTGATTTACATCTAATTTTGGTATTTTTTGTGTTCTTTCTTCTTTAGTTGCAGTGCTTGGTTGAAGAGAGTGTTGGTATGGAGCAAGAGGAAGTTGTCAAGGCAATAAGATGTAGGCTCAAGGTAAGGAGGTGTTTGTATAATCTTTATAATATGGTAATATAGTATCATTATTAATTTTAGGTCCTCAAGATAATTTTTTTCCCACTTTTTCATTGTGTCAAATGGGAATAAAGTTCCTTTATGTAAAGTGCTTGAAGAGAGAGAAGACAGGTGAATAATATATCGATGGGTGTTAACATCAATGACAAAGGGGGAGATTGTTGGATAATTGGAAATAATGTCATGGTGATGTTATGGTGTATTTTTGAGTGGATGAAGTTCCATGATAGTCTAAGTGATAATGACAAAGTTTGCAATGTCTTTGTGCTAGTGTGCTTGAAGGAGGCTTAGTTAATCTTCTATTTTGACATGGTTAGAAATGGTTAGTGATGTGTATGGTGAATTGAGGATGTGAAATAGGTATTATAATAGGTTTTATATTATTTTGTTTATTTTTTAAATTAATTTATTTCATCTGATTTATCATTATTTTTATCTATACTTTTTGGGTCTAGTGTCAAAAATCTGAGTAGGTAGTTTGTTGACATCACCATTGCCAAGTGTGGATGATTTAAGGGGAGTTGGTCATATGTGTTTGTTATGATTTTTACCTGGTTAATATGTGATAAATATAAATTAATGTGAATAATCTCAATAAAATATATTAAATTGTAAATTTGGGCTACTACCTAGATTGACAATGTTTTCCCATAGCCAAATTTACAAAGTGGCAAGAAAGAGCCAAGTAAGTAGTTTTGTGATGGAATATCTCACACATGTGGTAGTTTTATGAAAGTTTGATCATATTAGTTTATTAATTTTTTTGAATAATTGGTTTTCACTAAATTTTAGGTCAGGAAATGAAGTAAGACAAAAGATACACGTTCAAAGTTGGCCTCTTAGACAAGTTTTTGAGATAGTCAGCTTTGTGGTAGAAAAATCTTAGTGAGAGTTTTAATGTCATTATATCTCACATGTGTGAGGGTTAAAAGAGTATATTGAAACATAGTTGGATTATTATATTTAATTAGATCATATGTTCCAAATTTTAGAACATGCACTTAAGGGAAGCAAAAGATATGGAGGTGCAAAGTTGACCTTATAGATAGATTGCAATATTCCCCATACTTAGTCTATTTTGCACAATGTTAAATATAAGGACCAAATGGAGATTTAATGGCTCAAAAGTGATATTAAAATTAATATATATGGTGTGTATAAATTAAAAAATGTCAAAGTTTTCATTTGTTAATGAAGATAATGATCAAGCTCCTTACAACAAGATCAATAGAGCGTGTTCATTCCAAGATGTCTAGAAGAAACGAGCTGAGGATAAGTGCTCAATGTTTAAAAAAATAACTAAAAAAAACTAATAAAAGGGTTAAAAAAATCATTATCATAGGGGTTATAATAAATATTTATTAGTGAGTGATACATGATAAATACCTGACTGATCTAGAGAGATCAATGGTGCACGTTGAGTCAATATTGCAAGATTGCAAGAGATGAGGTTAATTGTTTGATGTTTAATTTTTAGAAGTTGCACACTATGAGTTAAAGGTTGAGGCTAATAAAATAATATACATGGTGTGTGATATATATAAATTATTGAGGACATGTGATACAAACATATTTTTTAATGTTTAACTATGATTGTTTAAATTTAAATATTTGAATTTAACAAAGGAAAGAACATTGTCTGGTTTTGGGGCCATAACTTTTGATCTATATATAATTTTATCTTGGTGTAAAAATAAAATTTGTATAGGACTAAAATTAACATCTATAAATATTAATTTTAATGTATAATTGTCAGTAAATTCAAATTTATTAATATCCAAAGTTGACTTTGTGTTCGTTCATGCCCTGCAAGTAACCCGATAAGGGTAATTAAGTTACTCATGATGGTATTTTGATTTTTTGAGATGACTTATATAGTTTTGAGTTTTTTAGACTCTATGAGGACAATATATGTTAATTATTAAGGTCTTTAAAATATTATGTACTATGAAGAATGTTTTATAAGTTGGGTTTATATTTTTTTCATAGTGAATGTGTGCACAAAATGTTGTTTGACCAAATTAATCTTTAGTAGAAGAGAGTTTTGGTGACTATGATCATTTGAGGATGTCAAAGGCGTAATTTTGAATGGTTCCATGGTTTTTTAAGTGGTCCTTTTTTCTTATTTTTATTTTAGAAGCATCAAAGAGGTGAATGGGTAATCATAGAACCTAAAAGTGAGTTATGCATATTTGAAAGAGATTTGTGCTTAAGTGTGATCCATGTAAGATGCCCTAAGGGTAAAAGATTGTGTTGTGGCTAAAAATGATTATTGTGGAATTTATATTTAATGAATTTTATATACATATTGAAATCAAAGATGATGATTTCTATAATTTTGATAAGACTTATGTAAGGCTTATGTGAGAGTTATGGGGTGAAATAAAGGTAGAGTGCCTAGCAGATGATTTGATAAGTAGAGAATATTGGTGACTATGTGTATGAAATGTAGGTCATATTTATGATGATATAATAGTGATATTTAAATTTTAGGATATACGAAGAAGTATAAGTGTTTATATGAGGATAGTCTAAGTTGTTAGGGTGTGGAGCTAAAAGCTTCACCAAGGAGCATACCTTATCAGTTTCAGGTCTACACAGACACCGGCGTCGGTCAGGAGCGACCGACATCAGTCAAGAGTAGTTGTAGAGGCACCGACGTCGGTAGTAGGTCGGCTGGTGGTGGTCACTGGCAAGCAGCAGGAACCGACGTCGGTTACCTGTGCGTCCAGAAAGCTATTTTCGAGAACAGAAGCGAGTGTTTGCATGATGAGTTTGAGTTGTACTCTTAAGCTCACGTCTCTATTATTAGTAATACTATTTTTAGAGCCCTTGTTCAAGTGGCTTAACTATTTGTTGGAAGTGCATGCTCAAGTCTCCTAATTCTATATGTAGAATTAGATCTTCCTAGCTTATTGTAGTTATTAGTGGATTATTGTAGTAATTCATTATATGTTAAAGAACAGTACATAATTGAATCAATCCAGGCTTGTTGGAGTTGATTGTTCTTGAGAGAGAGAGCTCTTGAGGAATAGAGATCTAGTGAGAGATCTATACATCTAGGAGAGGTGTGGAACAAAGAAGTTTCTTCAATTGTATTCCTTTTGTAAAGAGTTTGTTAATACAAGTTTTCAGGGTGGTTTCTTGTATCTCTTGTTCTTGCTATTATCTCATTCTAGTTACTTGTCTATCTGATTTAATTCCACGTTTATTGCTTTCATAAGTGTAATCTATTGTTGGTTGATCCCCAACAAGTGGTATCAAAGCCTTGGTTGTAGGTTCAGAGCTTGATATCCAACAAGTGGTATCAGAACTCAGGTTCACTAACAGGTGGTTCAGATCTGTGTAGTGTGTATTGATTACAGGTTCTCATAGGGATTTTTGTTTGAGTGGGAGAAGCAATGGCAGATGAAAGTAAATTGAGAATGGAAAAGTTCAATGGCAAAAATTACCAACATTGGAGAATGCAGATAGAGGATTATCTATATCAGAAAGATCTCTACTTACCGTTAGGTGGGGTTGCAAAGAAGCCCAAAGACATGGAGGATGAAGAATGGGAAGTTCTTGACAGAAAGGCTCTGGGGTCTATAAAACTGAGTCTAGCATCCATAGTGATATCTAATTTATCACATGCAAAGTCTATGGTAGAGTTGATGACTACGTTAGCAAATTTGTATGAAAAACCCTCAGCTTCTAATAAGGTATATCTTATGAAGCAGTTATTTAATTTGCATATGAATGAAGGTGGATCTGTTTCTACTCATTTGAATGATTTCAATGGAATTGTGAATCAGTTAAGTTTAGTCAATATAGTATTTGATGATGAAATAAAAGCTCTTTTGATATTATGTTCTTTGCCTGAAAGTTGGCATGGCTTAGTAATGGCAGTAAGTAATACTGCATCTGCATCAAATATTTTGAAAGTAGAGGATGTTGTTAGTGTTATCTTAAATGAGGAAATTCACAGGAAAAGCATAGAAGAGACATCTGGGAATGCTTTAAGTTTTGAGAGCAGGGGGAGGCAGAAAGAGAAGAGCAAGAAAGGTAGATCAAGATCCAAATCCAAGGGGAAAGGCAGATCTAAATCCAAAAATGGCAGAAGGCCACAATGCTGGAATTGTGGAAAGATGGGGCACATAAGCAGAGATTGTTGGTCAAAGCCTAAGGAGGACAATCAACACGAAGGAAAGGAAGAAGCCAAGGTTGCAGGTATTGCACAAGATGCTTTAATTTTCTCTTTGTATAATAATATAGAATCTTGGGTGTTAGATTCTGGTGCATCTTTTCATGCTACCCCTAACAGGGAATATTTTAGTGACTATATCCATGGAGAGTTTGGAATAGTGTATCTAGGGGATGATGAACCCAATAAAATAATTGGCAAAGGTAAAGTGCAGCTGAAGATGTAGAATAACAACACATGGGTGTTGAGAGATGTGATGCATGTTCCTAGCTTGAAGAGAAATTTGATTTCTGCAGGAAAGTTAGGGGATGAGGGTTGTACAGTAACTCTCACAGTAGAATCTTGGAAGGTGACCAAGGGTGCACTTGTTATGGCCAGAGGTAAGAGAGAAGGTACTCTCTATTTGTGTAATTGTGTTACTAACAAATCTCCTTCTGTATTATCTACTTCAGATGTGAACGCTAAATTGTGGCACTCAAGGCTTGGCCACATGAGTGAGAAGGGGATGTCAATTCTTAAGTCCAAAGGTATGCTTTCAGATTTAAAAGGCATAGATCTAGAGTTTTGTGAGCACTGTGTATTTGGAAAATAGAAAAGGGTTAGTTTTCTCAACACTGGGTCTACTAAGAAGAGGCATAAGTTGTAGCTTGTTCACACAGACATGTGGGGACCAGCTCAGGTTGCTTCCATTGGAGGATCACACTACTATGTATCTTTCATAGATGATGCTACAAGGAAGGTATGGATCTATTGTATTAGGATAAAATCTGATGTATTTGAGACTTTTAAGATTTGGAAAGCTATGGTTGAGAATGAAATAGGTAAAAGATTGAAGTGCCTGAGATCTAACAATAGTGGTGAGTTTTACAGTTATAAGTTCAGAGATTATTGTTATATGCATGGAATTTGTAGGAAAAGGATGGTTCAATGGACACCTCAACAGAATGGAATTTCTAAAAGGATGAACAGGACAATAATGGAGTGTGTAAGATGTATGAGATTGCATGCCGGTTTGCCCTTACAGTTTTGGGCACAAGCTGTTGACACTGTAGTGTACCTAATTAACAGAGGACCCTCTATAGCTCTGGATGGTGGTATTCTAGAAGAGGCATGGATAGGTAAAAAGGTTGATCTCTCATATCTCAAAGTTTTTGGTTGTGAAGCCTTTGTGCACATAGATAAAGAAAATAGAAAGAAGCTTGATGCTAAGTCCATGAGCTGCACGTTTATTGGCTATGGCTCAGATGATTTTGGTTATAGATTGTGGAATCTAGAAACTAACAAGGTAATCAGGAGCCGTGATGTTGTTTTCAATGAAAGAGTGATGTATTGTGATCAGCTAAGGAAGCTGAATCAATTTGAGCAGAGCAATGGTGAATTGGATGAGGTGAAAGTCCAAGATGAGCTCACAGGAAAAAGTAATAATCACTTGCAGGAAAACATAGAGACCGATGTTGGAAGGTTAGGAACTAGCATCGACAATACAGAAACCGGCATCGGCTGTACAGGGATCGACGTCGGCAGGACAGGCACCGAGGTCGGTCAGGAAGAATCGACGTCGGCCAGTAACAGGTCTAGAGGTGACCACGATCGGTCACTGTCAGAGAATTTGGGTGGACAGCGTGTTGTAAATGAGTCTCAAACACCCATCAGGAGGTCAAAAAGGGTTAGTAAGCCTCCAATTAGATATTCTCCTTCTTTATTTTATCTATTGCTAACTAATGGTGGAGAACCAGAGAGTTTTGAAGAAGTAATACAGGTGGAGTCTAAGAGTCAGTGGGAGCGTGGCATGGTTGAGGAGTTGGAGTCCTTAAGAGAGAACCAAACATGGGATTTGGTTGAATTGTCAGCTGGAAAGAGAACACTCAAGAACAGATGGACCTACAGGTTGAAAGAAGGTGAGAATGGACAAATGAGATATAAGGCCAGATTGATAGTGAAAGGATTTGCGCAAAAGCCAGGTATTGACTTTGGTGAGATTTTTTCTCCTGTTGTTAAAATGACTTCTATAAGGGTTGTATTGTCTTTGGTTGCTTTTGAGGATTTGCATCTTGAGCAACTAGATGTTAAGACATCATTTCTTCATGGAGATTTGGATGAGGAAATTTATATGGAATAGCCAGAAGGATTTGAGGACAAGGGTAAGGAGAAGTTTGTGTACAGATTGAAGAAAAGATTATATGGCCTCAAGCAAGCTCCTAGGCAATGGTATTTAAAATTTGACAAGTTTATGACTGAGCATGGCTACAGTAGGTGTCAATCTGACCATTGCATGTATTTCAAGAGATTTGATAATGGTAGATATATTATTCTATTGTTGTATGTAGATGATATGCTAGTTGCAGGATCACACATGCATGATATCTCTGAGCTTAAAGTGAAATTAGCTCAAACATTTGCTATGAAGGATTTGGGAGCAGCTAAGAAAATCCTTGGCATGAGCATTAAGAGAGATAGGAAAAATCACAGGTTGATATTGTCTCAAGAAGATTATGTGGACAAGGTGTTGAAACAGTTCAATATGCAGGATGCTAAACCGGTAAGCACACCTTTGGCTGGACATTTTAAGTTGAGTAAAGAACAATGTCCTAATTCATATGATGAGGTAGAGTACATGAGTAAGGTTCCATATTCTTCCATAGTAGGGAGTTTGATGTATGCAATGGTGTGTACTAGACCAGATATTGCCCAAGTAGTGGGAGTGGTAAGTATATGGCCAATCCAGGTAAGGAACATTGGAAAGCAGTTCAGTGGATCCTTAGATATCTGAGAGGAACCAGCAGTAGGCACTTGTGCTATGGAGGTTCAGATACTTCTCTACATGGCTATGTAGATTCAGATATGGAAAGTGATTTGGATGGCAAGAGGAGCACTACAGGTTATGTTTTCACTATAGGTGGAACGACGGTTAGCTAGGTATCCAAGTTGCAGAAGGTTGTTGCGTTGTCAACTACAGAAGTAGAGTATATTACAGCCACAGAAGCTAGCAAAGAGATGATATGGATGACACGTTTCATGGATGAGCTTGGTAGGGAGCATGAGAGTTGCAGATTGTACAGTGACAGTTAGAGTGCAATCTATTTGGCTAAGAATTTAGCTTTTCATTCAAGATCAAAGCACATACAGCTAAGGTATCATTTCATACGACAGGTGTTGGAAGATGGTGAGTTGAAGCTGGAGAAGATCCATACAGATAGGAATCTTGCTGATATGTTAACCAAGCCAGTTACAAAGGAGAAGTTGAATCTTCATTCAACTTCTGTTGGTCTTCATGATTGAGTTGAAGATGGAGGAGCTAGAAGATGTTGCTGTACAGGTACTGGTGCAGCTGTTTATCTCCAAGTGGGAGATTGTTAGGGTGTGCAGCTAAAAGCTTCACCAAGGAGCATACCTTATCAGTTTCGGGTCTACACAGACACCGGCATTGGTCAGGAGTGACCGACATCGATTAGGAGCAGTTGTAGAGGTGCCGACGTCGGTAGTAGGTCAGCCGACGGCGGTCACTAGCAAGTAGTAGGAACTGACATCGGTTACCTATGCGTCCAGAAAATTATTTTTGAGGATAGAAGCGAGTGTTTGCATGATGAGTTTGAGTTGTAGTCTTAAGCTCGCATCTCTATTATTATCAATACTATTTTTAGAGCCCTTGTTCAAGTGGCTTAACTGTTTGTTGGAAGTGCATGCTCAAGTCTCCTATTCTATATGTAGAATTAGATCTTCCTAGCTTATTGTAGTTATTAGTGGATTATTGTAGTAATTCATTGTATGTTGAAGAACAATACATAATTGAATCAATCCAGGCTTGTTGGAGTTGATTGTTCTTGAGAGAGAGAGCTCTTGAGGAATAGAGATCTAGTGAGAGATCTATACATCTAGGAGAGGTGTGGAAGAAAGAAGTTTCTTCAATTGTATTCCTTTTGTAAAGAGTTTGTTAATACAAGTTTTCAGGGTGGTTTCTTGTATCTCTTGTTCTTGCTATTATCTCATTCTAGTTACTTGTCTATCTGATTTAATTTTGCATTTATTGCTTTCATAAGTGTAATCTATTCTTGGTTGATCCCCAACATAAGTGAAGAAGGTGAGAGATTGTGGCATGCCTATGTGAGAGGCCTATTTGAGATACAGAGGGAGTTTATGAAAAGATTACATAATAATAGATACATCATCAAGTGTTAAAGACATAATTTCTAAGGTGGAGGTGTTCAATTCAAAGGAGGGTCTAAAGGACTTGATCTTCCTTAAGGGAAGTTGCTCCTTATGAAACAAGAGTTTCATTAAATGCCTTTGGTTAAAAAGATTTGACCAATGTTTTATAGTCTAAAAGAGTTGACTAGTCTCTTGTTTGTAATTTATTATAGGAAAATTAGTCCACATTTTATAAGATTTAGAGTGGATTTTATTCCCCATGAGGGTTTCCTATAGGAAATATGTGTTATGTGTTTGATTTTGTGTGTGCATTAAATGAATGAGCTCTCTTGTTAATGTCATTTGTTCAAGTTGATATATGTTGATTGGTTAATAGTTGGAAAGGATTGGAATTGAAATTGAAATATCTAGGCTCACTGATTCACCCCCCCTCTCAGTGATTATACCTCTAACATAAGGTTCCTAACTTTAAGATGGATTATTCAGATGAAAAGGTATGCCATGAATGTATGTTATCTCCATGTATTGTCAATTCAATCCTAGATGAAAAGGATAATTTTGTAGTGGTTAAGCATAAGCCTAAAATTAAGAACTAAAAGTATCATATGACTTAGGAGGATATAGAATATGAAGAGTTGTGGGAAACTCCTAGTTTCACACCATTTTAGGACTTTATGAACTAGGGTGTCTCTACTTATGCTTTTTAGGATGCATATTTATTATATATAATAAAGTGTGTTTGTTCAAGATCATAAAGACAAATTATTACAAAGGTCATTGGTTAAGAGAAGAACCAAGTTCATGATCTTGTTCTATAGGTTTGTAAAGGAGCTATTATACAAGGGTAGAATGGGTGTTTCTAGATGGCATAATGAGATTGATGAAATGTCAAGAAGATTTTGATGCTCAAAAAGGTCTATTGATCTTATTATTTCTTGCTCCAAGTGGTTTTGAAGTCTCAAGGTATGTTTAAGTCGAATTGAATATTTTTAAGTGTTCTTGATTTTCTTAATTTTTGAATTAAGGGCAAGTAGGCATAAAATTGGGTTATCCCAAAGGTGTGGAAGCTCCAAAATTAGTCTAGAAATGTATAATTATTGTCTCCAGGTGTAAAATATGTTTTATAAGTGTACATTGAATAGAAGAAGGTTTATTAACTCTATTTGTTTTCAATTTCTAGGGTTTTGGGCTTTGTTATAAAAGTGGTCTCCCTTATGTGTTGAGGTTGGAGGCTTATTGATAGGTTGAATGGGAGAAATGGGTTTTCAAATCAATATTCAAAAATATTTGAAGGTTTCTGGTTTTAAAATTATTCATGTATTTTTCAAGATGGAGGCCTTATTAACAAGATGGTTTGTGAAGGAAGTATATTGCAAAGGATGATGTAGTTATTTAGAATTGGTGTGCTTGAGGGGGAATATGAGAGTGTTCTAGATATGAAGTTTTAGGACTTGAATTTTTGTCTATTGAATGTTATGAGATCTACAAGTTTCATGTAGGGCTATAAGGAGACTTGACATGCCTAGTACTAAGGATATGGCGATTTTTGTTCAAATTATCCAAAATATTAAGGTATGAGTGTTTCAAGGAGAGTTCTCAAGTTGGTTGAGAGTATGTGTCCTATTTGGTGAGTGGAATGAAGTACTATTGGTGTTCCATAAGGTGGCTTGAGAGAAAAGGATAGTAAGCATATGTGGTAGTTATTCATGATGTGTGGAGATATGAAGATGCTTAAAAGGTTAAATGGCTTAAAAATCTTAGGGTAAGTACCTCTAATATATTTATTTAAGAGTTAAATTAGACTTTAGTGCATGATTGAGAATTACAAAGTGGTATACAAAAAGTTAGGGGGAGCTAACTCAGATAACTTGAATGGCTTGAGGAGCTTTACATGATGTAAGGGGAAGCATATTTGAGATGATTAAGTCATATTGAATATGTGGTGATATATATATATATATATATATATACATACATATATATATATATATATATGTATATATATATGTATATGTATATATATATATGTATATATATATGTATATATATGTATATATATATATATATATGTATATATGTATGTATATATATATGTATATATATATATGTGTATATATATATATACATATATATGTATATGCATATATATATATATATATATGTATGTATATATATATATATATATATATATGTATATATATATATATATATATGTATATATATATATATATATATATGTATATATATGTGTGTGTGTGTGTGTTTGTGTGTTTATATATATATATATAATTTAAATAAGGTTTTTATGATGACTTGATCAAACCTAATCATAATTGTGTGTTCTTTATTCATTAGTTATAGTGTTTGATTGAAGAATATTGTTGGCATGAAGCAAAAGGTAGTTTTCAAGGTAAGAAGAGGTAGGATCAAGGTAAGGGGTAGTTTGTATCATCTTTATAAGTTTTTCCTATCCTTTTTATAGTATTTTTGGGTCCTTAGGATCAGTTGGTACCCACTTTGTCATTATGTCAAAGGGGGAGAAAGTTCTTATTGTGGGAGTGATTGAACAGAAGAGAAAGAAGGTGGGTTTTATATGGATGATTTTTAACATCAATGACAAAGGGGAGAATTTTGGAGAGTTTTCAATGATGTCATGTTAATGTCATGAAGGTGTCCAAGTAAGTGGATTAATTGACTTGATAGTCTAAGTGATAATGACAAAGTGTGCAATGTGCTTGTCCTAGTATGATTAAAGTTAGCTTGGTTGATCTTCTATTTTGGCATGGTTCTAGATGTTCAAGGATGAGTATGGTGACTTGAGGTTGTGAAATAGGTCCTATAAGATTTTTTATATGATTTAAATTATTTTTTACATGAGTGTATTTCATTTGGCTCATCATTGTTCTCATCTAGACATTTTGGGGCTAGTAGTAGAAAATCTAAGTAGGTAGTTTTTTTATGTCATAATTACCATGTGTGGATGAAGTAAGGGGAGTTATTCATATGGTTGTGATTCATTTTTTCCATAGTTTATATGTCTCAATTCAAGTGATGAAGTAAAAAAAAAAAAATATTAAAGTGCAAAGGTAAGCTCTTGGGCATTTTGATAGTGGTTTCCCAAACGTAGCCAAATTTACTATGTGGCAAGAAAAACTAAGTAGGCATTTTGATGGTGGAATATCTCACACATGGGGATGTTTCATAAGAATTTGATCATATGTGTTTGTTTATTTTTTTTATTAATTTATTTTCACTAAATTTTAGGTTAAGAAAAAAAGTTCATCAAAAGCTATGCATGTGTAAAGTTGGCCTTTCCAAATAGTTCTTGACATATTGGCTCTATGGGAGAAAACTCTGTGTGATTATTTTTTTAATGGAATATCTCACATGTGAAAAGGTTACAAGAGTAGTTTTATACATTAATATATTATAACATATTATTATATCATATGTCTCAAGTCTTAGGTCATAATATTGATAGAGGTAAAAGTTATTAAGGAGAAAAAATTTCCTTCCAGGTAAATAGCATTAGTCCCCATACTTAGTATATTTCTCATGAAGATAAAGATCAAGACCAAATAAAGATATAATGCCTCATGGATGATTGAATATTGAATATGTGTAATGATCATAAAGTTAAAGAGGTCAAAGTTTTAGTTGTTTAATGAATATAAATATTGAGCTTATTCTAAGATATAATAATGAGTGGGTGACTGTACAAGATTGATCTAATGGTATGTATGAAACAAAATGATAAGAATTGTATGATATTTAATAGTAAATAATTATTATAAGGAATTTTAGTGTTACAAGTTTCATGATCATGGGGTTTTTTAGAAAGATTTAATGGTGAGTTATATAAGATAAATACATGGCTGATCCATAGAGATTGATGGTGCGCATCTAGTCAATATTGCAAGATTGCATGAGATGAAGTCAATTGTTCAAGTTTTAATGTTTGGCAGTGATAGAATATGACTTAATGTTTTAGATTAATACAATAATACATATGGTGAATTATTGATCTAAATTAGTTATGTGATGAGATGTGATCATAGTGTTTGATGTTTAACTGTGACCGTTTCAAATCAAATATTTGAATTTAACAAAGGAAAGACTATTGTCTAGTTTTTAAGCCATAACTTTTTATCTATGTAAAATCTAACCATGGTGTAAAAATAAAAGTGGTATAGGACTTAAATAATCATATATAAATAAATATTTGAAGATATTAAAGTGTGTATAGTCAAACATATTTAGGTTTAAAGTTGACTATGTGTTCATACATGTTATGAAAGTGACCTAAGAAGATTATTCAAGCTTATTTTGTTATTTTTTGATGTTTAAAGGTGAAATAGATTTTTTAATGTGTTTTAGACTCAATAAGGATGATCTGTGTGCATTATGAATGTTTTAAAAATCATATGAAACATGAACAAAGGTTTAAAAGTTGACTATGTATTTGTTCATAGTGACTATGTGCACAAAATGTTGTTTGAGAAAATTGTACTTAAGAAAAATTGTTTTTTGTTGATTGTGATCATTTGAGGATGTCAAAGTGGTTATTTGAAATGGTTTAATTCATTTATAAAGTTTTATTGTGTTCTTATTTTTCTCATATAAATTTCAAAGAGGTGAATGGGTCATCATAGGACCTAAAATTTGACTTAGGCCTATTTGAAAGAGAGTTGTGCTTAAGTGTGACCCATCTAGATGACTTAAGGGTTAAGGTATGCCTAATGTATTAGAATGATTATTTTTGACATTATAACTCATGAAGGTTCTATAAATATTGAAATCAAATATGATGATCTTTAGACTTGTGTGATACTTGTGGAAGGTGGATGTGAAAGTTGTGGAATGAAGGAGAGGTAGAGTGCCTAGTAGATGAGTTGATGAATAGATAAGATTGAGGACTATGTGTATGAACTTTTGGTCATGCTTTTGATTTTATAATAGTTATTTTATAGTTTTAGTATGAGTGAAGAGGTATAGGGTGATCTAAAAGTTAGCTTTAGATGCATTGACTGTGAAGAGTTGAAGAGAGATGATATACTTTGTATCTTCATCATATTGGTAGGTAATTAATGATTAGGAGATGTTATAGTCATAGGTGTTATTATGGAATTGCAACATCTAGAGGGTTGTATCCTACTTGAATGGTGAAACTTTATAAAGGTCTAGTTGTTATTGCAACTCAACTAGACACGTGTTATAGCACCTTGTGGGATTTTAGTTTGACTAACTAAGGGATGGTAGTTCATTGATCAGTTATAGTTGGTCTAAATTGGTTCTTGTTATTATAATAAATTATTCTAGTTGTAGGTTATAGTGGGTTTTCTCCCCCAAGATGGGTTCCCACATATGTCATGTGTTATTTGTTTGATCTCACTTTGTCTCTCTTGCTCATGGCTATGAATTATGTGTATGCCTCATGAATGTATTTATTGAATGATTAAGAGCTTAAAGGAATTGGAATTTAAATTGGATTATCTAGGCTTACTATTTCACCCTCTCTTAGTTATTTTACCTCTAACACTAAACCCTATACCATTTAACTTAAATCCTAAATCCTATACCATTTACCTTAAACCCTAAGCCATAAACCCCAAACCCTTTAAATTGTACACCCTAAACCCTAAATCATTAATTTTATCCCCAATTAAGATCCTTTATATATATTGATAATTAGGTTAATAGGTATTAACTTATTCAAAATCACATCTCTCATTACCATAATTGACTTAATTTGCTCAATTTGTGATGATGTGGGGGATAATTGAGCCTAAAATGACATTATTTAGTCATAAATATAGGTTAAAGGAGATCAAATTTAACCCAATATCCATCACAATTGTAAATTATATACCCTAAAACATTTAACTTAAGCCCTAATCCCTAAACTTTAAACTAAAAATATATATTATTTACCCATTGAACCAATCATTTAAGCCAAAATTAAGATCATTTAGACTAAGAATTAAGTTCATAGGGCTCAATTTATCCTAAATCACATGATTGATTAGACCATTTGACTAATTAACTCAATTTAAATGATGAAATTGGGTATAATAACAACCCAAAAACACATTCTATAGTCACAAATGGGTCCAAGTGATTTAAATTGTCCTTAATTTTCTTTGTGATTGATCTTGTGTAACCTAAACCATAAATACATTAAAACCTAAACCCTAAACCCTAAACACTATATGCTAGATTCTAAACCATAAACTTTACCTATTTACCAATTTTTTATCCCAAATTAACATCCTTTATAGTAAGAATTAGGTTCACATGGCATAGAGTTATTAGACATTAAATACACCCATAAACCTAAACCCTATGCCCTAATCCCTAATCCCTAAAACATAAATTGTAATAACTATGCCCTAATGCCCACTAAATTCCACAAACATAATTGCCTTATGATATAAATTATTTAATCATGAGATTTAATAAAATGCATTTTTTAAACTTATCACCAAAACTTAGCCTTTGGAGTACCAATCTAGCTATGCATCTGAAGTAAATTAGGGATATTTCAAGCCCCTTCAACCTAATCTCATGGATATAAAATGTGATTTAGTGGTTGATCACCTCTAATTCCATTAGATTTATTGAAGTAAAGAAACATTATTTAATTATATACAACTTTTACATGTATAAAATGTGGTTTTTAGATCAATAAACTTGAAGTCATCAGCTAATGAATGTAAATGTCAATTAGTTAAACTGTGGAGGTAATTAGGGTCAAAATGAGCCACATGAACCTATTTTAAATTATATATTATGTGATTTGGAATGAAATTAACCCTAATTTCATGTCATATATACTTAACCAAATATTTGATTCATTTAATCGAGGAAGGATTTGAGGCCAATTTAAACCCTTTCAAGGGCAAGCTATGATTTGGGGCAAAATTAAAAGTTTAATTCTATCATGAATTGATCTAATTAGTCAATTTATGAAATTACGGGTATGTTTTGAAAAAAACAATCCCCTAAACTAAATTTATGGCTCAATTTATTATATAATGTAGGCAACATGTATGGCTTAACTAACCTTACTTTTATAAAAAAATGCTAAACATGAATATAATTATCATAAATAGGTGAAAAATTAACTCAAATATTTTTAAATTACCTTAGTGGTTGGACCTTATATTTGGTATATTAAACCCTAAACCTTATACCATTTAACTTTAACCCTATACCATTTACCTTAAACCCTAAACCATAAGTCTTGAACCCCAAACCCTTTAAATTTTAGACCCTAAAACCTAAACCAATAAATTTACCCCCAATTAACATCCTTTATATATAGTAATAATTACATTCATAGGGATGAACTTGGTCAAAATTTAATCACTCATTAAACCACAACTAGCTTAATTTGCTTAATTTATGATGATGTGGGGCTCATTGAGCCTTAAATCATATTATTTACTTACAAATATAAGTTAAATGAGCTCAAATTTAACACAATCACCTTCATTATTATACCTTATACACCATAAAACCTATACTCTAAGCCCTAATCCTTAAATTTATTAATACATAAACTCTAAACCATAAATATAAATTCTTTAAACCTTAAACCAATCATTTTAGCCCAAATTAACATCACTTAGACTAAGAATTATCTTTATGATTGAACCTTTCTACCCTATATCTTAAACCCTAAACACTATACCCTAAATTATAAGCCATAAATGTTCCCTATTTACCAATCAATATAGTAGAAATTAACATCCTTTATATTAAAAATTAGGTTCATAAGGTATTAAATGACTAGACCATATAGACACCCTTAAACCTAAACCTTACATGCCCTAATCCCTAATCCCTAAACCATAAAACTTATATTGTAAGCCCTAATACCTAATTCCATAATCTGTAATCCCAACCCTATACACAAATGCCTTAATCCCTAATCCATTATTCTTAATCTATAATAATTATAATATGACCATGTTGTTAAATAATGTGATCACATTATTCGTAATATAGACAAAACTTGATTCTCATTGTCTATGTGTAACCCCAACTACGTATTAAGAATAACATGATCATGTTATTCTTAATATATACAAAATTGCTTCTCAATGTGTATGTTGAAGTAGAACCTAGTATCAATAATAATGCAATTATATTATACAACACAACCATGTTATTATTATTATAGACTAAGCTCACTTTTCAATGCCTATTTCTAACCTAAATCAAGAACTATATCCCCAAAAGCATTCTCTATGGGACCTCTGTAATTTTAATCCCACCTTTGAAAATCCATAAATTGTCCATTATGGGTGATAGATCACATTAAAGGAAGAGGAATATGTTTAGGATCAAAACACAAGATGAATTAGAATATTTGAGATAGAAACACAATATATGAATGTAAAAACTTCATGATAGATAAGGTACAAACCCTAATCCTAACAAATCAAATGCCATAGATAATGAGCCAATTAAAAATAATGAAATTAACCATTATGAATTTAATAATGATGAAATTGACCATAATGAAATGAATAATAATGAAATTAACAATAATGAATTAGATTATGTTGAAATTTTACATTTAAAGTTCTATGTTTTTTAATTTGTTGATGATGAGTCTATGTATGATGCTTCACCCCCCATGAATGAATAAAAATTTGATGGAAAAAAATAATTATGAAATTAAAAATCTATAAAATTTCATGAAAACATATAATGAAGAAACAAACAATGAATAAAATGTCATCCCACCTCTAAACAATGAAATTAATAATGATTTTGAACCACCCTCTCAATAAATTCCACCATTAACAACACCTTTAGGAATTTTGCATAGAAAAGACAAGTAATTAATTAAAGTTGATGAAAATGTTTTAGATTTGATGCATAATAAAATGTATGATCATCATTTAAGAAGACTGACTCAACAAATTTTTGATATTTTCTTTCATAATTTGGATTATGATAGTCAAAGATGTCAATTATTTGTTTCATTAATAAAATTGATTAAGATGAGACTATAATGTACACATTAGGACTAAAAACATATAAAATGAATGATGAAAATAATTAAATTATTAAAAATATACATGATTCATATCATATAATAGGCCCAAAATCACACACCCAAGATTGTAATGCTACCTGGTATATACTTACAACTTGCATAGTAAGTGACCAAACAAGGAAAAAATGAATGGTCTTGAAAATAAGCTAAACACTTAATATAAATATAAAAACATTAATGAAATAAATTGAAAGATGTGAAAGACTTAATAACCTAATACTAATGATATCTAGGCATTCTTTGTTATACTTCCATGAAAGGAGAAGGCTATAGTCAATACTCTCAAAGAATTACTTGTTCAATTTTAGAAAGACTATACAAGAGTTTCAACCAATACAAGAGATGTAGTGAAAATAATATTTAGTTCTCATAACCATGATTTACATCTAAAACATTTAATGGATATGACAATAATAATTTTACTCTAAAATTTTGGTAAAAAACATCCACAAATTTCTATTTGTCAAAGCTTTTTTGAGATGGCCAAACCTTTTTATGTAAAAATAAATCATAAAGGCACCACTTGTTGTAGTCAACATTTTGACTTTTCAATTCACTATGATGTATTTGCCATATTTTTTGTAATTTACATACTAACAACATTTTAAATGAATGTGGCATTGAATTTCCACAAAAATTAGCTGGGGAATTTATTCCAACTATCTTTTGCAAAAGATCAAATGGACAACTATTTTATAACAAAACATGTTTAAATGAAAATTACAACATTTATGATGGATTATAAAAATTTTAAAAAAATGTATCTATGAGGATATTTTAAGTGTAATTAGATAATAATTATTTTTTTAATAAAATATAAATCAGTGATTTATCAAGTAAAATATGGCAAAGAATATAAAAGGTGTGAGTTTGTTAAAAAAAAAAACCTATTTTTGAATTTTTGGTCAAATTTAGGGATAATTTTTTTTATGAGTATGCAAGGCACACACACAAGGCTATATGGTTGGATGAACATTTCAATATAATCAAGGATACATTCCCATTTGGTTTGATTGTTTTAGTACTTGAATTTTTTGAAATTACACATTCAAACCCCAAATGAAAGTTTAATCATAGTATTACAAATCGTCACAAGTTGCCATATTTATGAATATAGAATTCGTGCATAACCATGATAGTACAAATAAATAATAGAAAATATTAAGAGAGTAACATTTTTATATCAGTGATGATCGATCAAATTTTTTAGAGTATGTGTAAGTTTTTTTTATAAGTTCTATAAATAGTTGAGTTAGAGGAACATTACTTTTAATCAACATTACATTTATTCAAAAAATTATACATCATATATCAAAATGCACAGATGTTTTATTAGTTGAGAAGGATGCATGTTACCACTAGTGTAGAACACATTTGGAGTTTCATCAAGGCTAGCCATGGAAAAGGGGAGCATGATGGTGCTAGATCATGTGTAAAAATAGCTATTTTAAGGGAGGAGTTGAAATTTAAAGAGGGTGTTCCTTTGATAAATTCAAAAAACATGGTTGAATGGTATAATGAGAACATGTTTCATGGTACTCAACCAAGTTCTACTATTCGTAGACATTTTTGGTTAATGAAAGAAGAATATTTGGCAAAGTATGAGGATTTTATGAATCTAACAGGTTCAAGTGACCTCCACTCATTTCATATCTCAAATGCAAGTTCTTAGACTATTCATATGAGATACTTGGCATGTTTCTATTACGCATGCATGGACTCTATTTAGAATTAGTGTGGTTCACAAGAGTGGGTGGATGATTGGATTTTAAAACCTCTAATTCCAATCAACACATATCAGGTTCCAATAAAATTTCAACTTATAAGTATGACATCATAAGATGAATTTGACCATGTATCTGGTCTAGTACAGCTAGGCACAATATTTTTCATTATGTATAATTTATTCTCATTATATATCTTCATATTGTCACTAAAAATGGTTTTTTATGATCTAGGTCATGTTTTTATAGTTATTTTATATGAGGATAATGAAGAGGGCACTAATTACTACTTGTGTCAGTGTGTAGAGAGAGACAAAATTGACTTCCCTAGTTATAGATGGAAAAAACATTGATTATACCACTGGGTCAGTGGCAGTCACTAGAACTTGATTTCAATGATATCTTATAAAAAATTCATATCAATGGTTGTTTGAAGAGTTTGAAATTCCCAAGAATATATTTCACTATTTAAATTTTATTCTTGCAACAAATATTCAATTATAAAAATATCATGGGAGGCCATTAAACAAAAAATTATAAAAGTTTGGGAGTCAGACCATGAAGTTATTATTGATACTATCAAGGTTATATAATATAATACTAGTTATCTATCTTTTCAAATGTAAATTAATCAATTTTATAAAGAAAATTTAATTTTTTACTTAATACATATGAATTTTATTTATAATTATTTACTAACATTTTTTTGTAGGTTAGTGGTGTCAGATGAGCTTCCACCTTCAAGTGGTTCACACTATAAATAGATAACTATATATTATTAAAGATAATAAAATCTTAGTTTAGACATGATAAAAGTGATATATTCTCATGTGGAGGTCCTAGAGGAAGAAATGGTAGATGGAGTTCAAGAAGTTGCTTGTTTAGTGCTAAAAATTTGCATTTTTAGACCTATCTTTACAACTTGTCCAATGAATTTATCTTAATGGTTACACCTTACTTATCTAGGGTGTAATTATCAGGATTAAATAGGTAGGGGAGGGATCTTATAGTTCACATAAATGACTTATAGGTTTCATTTTATGCATGTTTGAACTTAGGCTAAAAAATTGCATTTTTCTTGTATTGGGAAGGGCGTTCTTAACATGGAAGTAGGTGATGGGTTTGTCAATTAGGCCTAATGGGAAGATAAGAACATATTTTTATACATAATTGTTCCCATTGGATGTGTTTTTAGTTTCATTTTTTAGTTAGGAAGCATTGGAACCATAGTTCTACAACCACAACTTAAACTTTGATAATATTTATTGTCAATGTTTTAGTACTCTTGAATGGTATTAAAAATGCACTTCTAGGTGGGTGTGAACATAATTGTAATGTTATAACATGTAATTTGCACATATATATATATATATATATACATATATATATATATATATATATATATATATATATATATATATATATATATATATATATATATATATATATATATATATATATATCTGTGTGTGTGTGTGTGTGTGTGTGTGTGATAAAATTCATAAATTATTAGGTGGAGGTCCCAAAGGCATAACTAGTAGTTAGAGCTCAAGAAATTTATTGTTCAATGCCAAAACATAGCATTTTTGGAATTGTCACTATAACTTGTCCAATGGATTGCTATCAAAGTTTACATATAAGTGATTTGGGGTGAGATTATAGGTATTAAATATGCAAGGTATGGATTTTATTGTTCATGTAAATGAAATATAGGTTTTGTTTTATTCATATTTTAACATAGGCTAAAAAATTACATTTTTATTGTATTGGAAAGGGCATTTTTTAGGCTAGAATGGGTGGTGGGTTTATCAATCAGGCCTAATAGGAATACAATAACCTATTAATAGATTTTATAAACCCATTTATAATGTTGGAAGTGTAAATTTATAGTCAGGAATTATCAAAATAATAGTTCTGTAACCACAACTTAAATGTTGACAACATTTAGTGTCAGTGTTTTTGTGCTCTTAAACGGTAGTGAAAATGCCCTTTCAGGTGGATTTGAATATTATGGTAGTGTTACATCATTTAATTAACCTATATGTATGTTATAAAAATTTTATATTCTCATATGGTTATCCCATAGGCATAAATGGTAGTTGGAGATCAAGAAGTTGCTTATTTAATGCTAAAAAGTTGCATTTTTGAACCCATCACTGCAACTTGTCCAATGGATTGCTCTCAAAGGTTACACCTAAGTAATACCTTGTGAAATTAGAGGTATTAAAGAGGTATTTTATGAATATGATTAATCATAGGAATGACTTAGAGGTTTCATTTTATGCATGTTTGAACTTAGGCTCAAAAATTACATTTTTCTTGTATTAGAAAAGGCATTCTTAAGGTCAAAATGGGTGGTGGGTTTATCGATTGGGCCTGATGAGAGGAAAATAACCTACTAATAGACATTATTAACCACTTTATATGTGTTTTTAGTGTTAATTTTTGTTAAAAAAAATTAAAATAATAGTTCCACAACCACAACTTAAACTTTGATAATTTTTATCGTCAGTGTTTTTATGCTCCTATATGGTAGTGAAAATTCACTTATTGATGTATTTGAATGTTTTTGTGGTATGATAACATGTAATTTTAATATATATATGTTATATAATATATATATTTTTAGGTGGAGGTCCTAGAAGCATAAATGGCAATTGGAGCTCAAGAATGTGCTTGTCTAATCCAAAAAGTTGCATTTTTAGACCCATCATTACAACTTGTCCAAAAAATTGCTCCCAAAGGTTCTACCTATGTGATCTAAGGTAAAATTAGAGGGATTAAAGAGGTATGGGAAAGATTTGATAATTCATGGAAATGAATTACAAGTTTCATTTTATGCATGTTTCAACTTAGGCTAAAAAATTATTTTTTTATTATATTGGGAAGGGCATTCTTGAAGCCAAAATGGGTGGTGGGTTTGTTGATCGGGCCTGATGGGAGGACAAGAACCTACTAATATACATTAATTCCCCCCTTGAATGTGTTGTTAGCATCAATTTTTAGTCAACAAGTATCAAAACAATAGTTCTATAACCATAACTTAAATAGTGACAATATTTATTATCAGTGTTTGTACACTCCTCTCTCCCTTTTATCACCCAATTTTGCATGAAAGTGTATTTTAAGAGTTAAAGGTGATTTTTAGGATATAATAGGTTTGTGATATTTCAAAATATCATTTGTCAAAGATCAATTGTAGGAGGCCTAACACCCTTAAGGGACAGGCCTAGAATGCCAAGAGTGAGGTTTTCAATGTGTTGAATGAGTGAGGTATTTAAGGGTCATAAACCAATATCAAAAACCAAGTAAATGTAGAATATATGTTGACAATAGTCTTAGCTAACCTCTTAGCTTGCAAATTTTTTGAGTAAATCCAAGTAAGGGTTTCATGAGTAAAACACCTCTAAAAATCAAAAAATTAAACAATAAGGTTTGGAACATTGTAAAAAGATAGGGAATGGATATTATAACTTAGTCAAAGTATAATTTGGTTTACAAGAGGTTTGGAATAATAGATGTAAAGGATTGTTTTTATGTATACCTGTACAAGACCATTTTTGAAAAAGTTATACATAAAGTAAGATGAGTTTTTGGTTGATTTGAGTTATATAAACTTGTGTAAGGGTTAAAAAATATTAAAATTAATAAAATAATAATATAAATAATTTATAAGATCTAAAAACTCTATTTTGATAAATTTACCAATTAGAGCAATAATTAGGTCTATAGACCTAGAAACTTAAAAAAGATAGAATTTGAGAATGAGAGCTCAATCTCTTAAAGACCAATAGTTGGTTGATTTATTGTAAGTTTTGACACTTAAATATATCCCTGAGTTTTCCTAATACCTATCCAAAGTGTCTTAAATAATATTTCTCAAAATAAGGAGAGTAGATCTGAGAAATTAATGACTAGTTAAGATCAGACCTAATGAGTAATTGATTAGTTTAAAAGAATATTGTTTGAGAGTGGATTTTTAATTGAGTTGATTAAAAAAGGGGATAAGTGAGGTTATAATTCTTCATGTTATTATAACATATGAATATGACTTTCATATATTCTTAAACATATAAGAGCAAACTGTGCATTAGGTGGTATGAGTGGATGATAAAAGGTTTTGGCCAAAGATGGATCATTATCTCATGAGTGAATATTATATTTAATGTCATTAAGGTTTCATTTTATCAGAATAAATACGTTATAGTCAAGGTCAATAACAAGTTCGTCTTGCAAGTTTATCAAATATAAATTTGCAAAGATGAAGAATTACACCATGTACATGGTCACAAAAAATGAGTTGAGTGTAGAAGAGGTATTGATAGAGATTACTCGAGAGGTGAGGGAAAATATAAAGTAAAACCAATAATAGATGGCATAAAATTAGGAGGCATAGTTTCAAGAAAATTAATTCAAAGAGTCATTAGAGCTAGGTAAAGGTGAGAGATTAGAGAACTTATAGGTATAGGTATCTGAATGAGAAATTTGTATGGATTTATGAATGATTTTATGTATTTTAATTATACAACTTTGAACATGATTAGGTATGGGTTTTAAGTGAAATAAAATTTTGTTAGTGATCAATTAAAAATTTGTAAATGAGTGATGACAAATGCAAAATAGACAAGAGTGTCACTAGTCATTTCCACTAGACACAATCAAATAAAAACTTTAATTTAAAAAAATATGGGAGATAAAATATTTATAGCATTGAAAAGAAAAGAAATTTAAACATTATTTTTGTAAAACATTAAATATGATATCTAATAGATGATAGCTTGGAAGATTAAAATAACACTATACAATAACAGTTTAAATTAAAACTGAATATAAATTAGATAGATTGCCATGATATGCATACAGTATAAGAATATGTGTAAAATGGAAATAATACATATATTCAAATGATAGGAATAGAAAAAATTACATCTACCAACATAGTATGTAATGTTAGGTGAATGATATATACACATACAATTCTAAAAATGTGTAAATTGACATATAAGCGTACAAAAAAGCACATCTCATATAATACATCATATTCATAAAATATCTTCCCTCTCTTTGCCTTAATTTAATAAGACTCTCCCAAGGATAACCTATTGGTAGATGGAGATCCCTCTAATGCCTTGGATTTCTCCAAGGTCTAGCTTCATGTCCTATGCTCATATCTCACTTGTAGTTGAACCTATTCAAATACAATTATTATTATAAAATTAACATAAAATTCATTCAACCAATTGTTAAGAAATTAATTTTAAACTAAAATATAAAATCATTTAAATATGCACTTACTACAAGATCATGGTCCTACTCAATCTATTTTTGATGCTCAAACAAGTGATAGTCTCATATATTTAAATAGGTATCTAAAATAGGGAATGAACATGAGAAGTTTCCATACTAATCATCTAATTGGGACTATAATATGTCATAGGACAACACTGCATACATAATACATTCACATAAGTTATTTTCTTAGAGTATGTTGTAAGATTATTAAAACCAGTCTATTTTCACAATTCAAAATTACAAGTTAATATATACCTCTCTCGGTGCCTATGAAAATGACGTTGTAGATTTAATTAATGTATATATTGACTCCCCATGATGGAGGAATGTTTAATTGAGTGATAAATTGTTCATGTAAATAATGACTCACTTACTTTTCTAGAAAGTATGAAAGATATATATGGCAAGGTATTTCAATGTGCATATCATGAAAAGCTAATGTAAACCAAGAATTATGTAAGTGTAACTACCATGTAATGTGCAATGGATAATAATAGAAATTATTTTGCATGTTAGAGGTAATATGAAAATTTTAATACATGTAAGAAGTGTGAGTGGAAGATTAGGAGGTGGAAATAATAGTAGGATTTTTAGAAGGTAGAGTTAGGGAGAGAAAAGGAATAAGAAACATATCAAGAACTCTCCCTTTACTTATAAAGATTCTTTAGATAGATTAAAATGTAAATAAATATATATAAATTTATTATAAATCCTATTATGTTCATATTTATAGTCAAAGAAGATTCAATTCGGTATTCTAAAGGTTCAAAATGGTGAAACCCAAGTTTCAAAACTCTATCTTCAAGCACAGTTAGACGAGAACATAATCTATTTAAAGTGTCATTATAAATGATTGAAATATTATTAATGGATATATGAGATTTATTAAATGAATTTAAACACATTTAAATTATAAATACTATTGTTAAAATGAATAATACATGGGAAGACTATATATAGTTCAATTAGTAACAATTTTGAGTTTGCATATTTAAAAAGAAACACCATATAGAGTTCTCAGAAATAGAGTTGAGGATTTAAGGTATTATTAATGTTGTGGTATATTATTTTAAATTTTTTGTGATTATTTTTATTTATCTCAAATTAAGTTAAATGGTCTCAAGGTTTAATTATGTCCTATTTGTTGACATAGTCATGTTGGAGGGGTACAAAATTCTATAAAACTATATGTTGGGAGTGATTTAGTATTGATAAAGGAAAAGTAATAGTTTTATAATATGTATGGGGTAAGATAAGATTAAATTAAATATTTAAAACATTTATAAGGGTTAAAGGTTCATTTTAACTCATTTGTTATCTTTTTGGGTAGATGTAGGACCAAGACAACACAAATTGGGGTTTAAAACTAGAAAATGAGATAATAAGTGATTTAAATGATGAAATTTCATTGAAATTTGTGGATAAGTTTATTTATATAGTATAAATATTATTTTTATGGTTTAATATTGATTTGAGTCCATATGGTATGGTTTCACATTTAGTAGCCTCGAATTGGGCCTAGGAGACCTAATTAGTCTTTAGGGGTGTTGAGTTAGGTGTTTTCCAAAGAGAGTTAAATTATGAATTTTTTTATGGAGATATGTGATGTAAATGGGTATCTGAATGTGGTTTTTTTTTGTTTGGGAGATTTTTAGTTTACTCATAATAGGGAGGTTTGCCTTAAAAAAAGACTAGTAAAAGGAAGGTGTCAAAAAAAAAAGAGTTAAGTAAAGAGTTGAAGCTTGGGGGTTGTGTGGAATAGTTGGATAGATGAAATAATATTTAATTTATTAGGTATATGGTTTTATGATTATTTTAGAAGGACAAAATAAAATTATCATGCATATGTATGAAAACACATATGAATATTATCAAGAATAGAGAAAGGATAAAGAGAGAGAACATGAAAATAGAGTATGAACTGAGGAGGTTGATATTAAAAGGAAATATTCTAAATTTAGTTGATTATTAAAATGACTTAAATCAAATAAGGAGGATTAGGTGAATACAAGGAGGCTTAAGATCTATTGAGTAGGTAAGAGTGAACAAGAAAAACCTATAAATTTAAAGTGATCAAAGAGATAAAGAGGTTGAAGATAAAAGACAAATAAGGACAAAAAAATATTAGATCTAGGTACTTGGTAGAGGTAAGTGTGTTTCCATCCATATCAAGGAATCTTACTAGAAACTATGCATCAAGATCTTTGATAGATAAATTGAAATTAAACTTACAAGGTAAATATACATATAATAAATGTACATAGAGCATAAGATTAACTAAAAAAATTGCGCTAAGTAAAATGTGTCATACTAATAGAGATAAATTCAATAGTGGATGGGCCAATAGCTAGATCTAAAAATGTAAATAATGGTTGTGTCAAATCAAACGTTTTAAATGTTGACTATGATGATGAAGCCACCATCACCTCTTAGGACATAAAAAATGACATATATATTATTCAATTTCTATGTAAATTAATTTTTATCTAAATTAAATTTAAAAATATAACTTAAATTTAACATGACATTTATATAAAATATACCTACATCTATGTAGGGTTTGATGTCTACACACCAAATGTGAGTGTGAAAAACTCATCACTCATAAGTAGAATATCCAATCCCTCTAAACCACTACTGATATCATCATCATAAGGTCTAGTGCACATAGATCCATAATAAATATAATGGTGGGGTCGGGTATGCACACTAGGTGGGGTATCTTGAGCATCAATCTATGAGAGCCTACTTGTATGATGAATGAGTGTATCAGTGAGAAAACAAAGTACATGTAAAGTGTCAATTTTCATGACCTGATAAAATATAGAGGGGATCTCAATATCAAGTGTATTTTGGATATGGATCCCTATAGGATGTTTAGGTATATTATGTGCACATGTTTAATCTTGTGCAGAGCCTTTCCCTCAACCCTAAAACTCACTATAATCAAAATAGTTTGGAATCTCATTAAGGACAAACTCATAGTAGAGTTTCCTAAAAAAATACAATGGGACCTCATGTATGTTACATGGTGGATAATCAAACACCACCCACTATTGGTCCGAAAATTGGCTATGATTAAATTATGTTGGCATGGATGGATTGGAATTTTCTTAGCAATTACCAAAAATGGTACACTAGAGGCTGGGTTAATGAATAAGGCACAAATGGAGGATTTTTATGTCTTTTTTCTTGACCTAAAGTGTTAATAATTTGTCAACATAATAATCCCTACAACGATCTCAATATGAAGCCCATCTATTAGTTTGACTTGTTATAGATTCAATTTGACCTAATAATGTCTTTATGGAATTGGCTAGATAAGTGTGGTGGGTCTTGGTGGAAGTGGGATCCCTCATTCTCCCAATTAATTATTTTTTAATTTTATTTACTATAATGTGGTTAACTATACTCTCCTGACTACCTAAGAAAGTTTATGGAACTATAGGAGGGTTAGGAGGAGGTATAGGAGGAAAAAGAGGGTTCTATGGATTTTTAGGTGGAGGGTTAGGAGGAGGAATAAGAGGGTTCTATAGAGGGTTAGGTAGAATAATAGGAGGGTTCACAT